>VDFB02278132.1:0-69371 GCA_007258455.2 Sequoia sempervirens
AGACAAAGATATGATCCAGGTGAGAGTTCATCTAGAAATACATTCAAGTATGAGGATGAAATCAGACAAAATGAAGAAGAAGAAAGAGAGTTGGAAGAGCTGGAAGCACTTATTGTCAAAAGAGTACCGAGAGGAAAAGGTAAGTATGAAGGAAAATTGCCTCTTAAATGTTTTTCTTGCAATAAGATAGGTCATTTTGCATCAAGGTGTTTGGAAAGAACTCCTAAAACAAGACATAACAAGCCTAGATTTCAAAAGAAGTGTTATTATGTTGTTGATGAAGGTGTCATAGATGATGAATCTGATAAAGGAAATAGAAGTGATGATGAATGGGTATTTATTGCTATCAAGGAAAATAATCTTGTATATATTGAATCTACTAGTTGGCCTGCAAATGTGGAAAGCCTAATTTCCTTGATTTGAAGAAAGATGAATGGGTGATTGATAGTGGATATTCACATCATATGACAGGAGATAAAAGTAAGTTTGTGAGCTTGGAAAAGTATAATGGTGGTGTTGTGAGATTTGGTGATAATACAGTTGGTGTGATCCATGGCAAAGGATGCATTTCTCTTGATAGGTAGCCTAATATTGATGATATCTGTATGTGGAAGGCTTGAAGCATAATCTTTTAAGTGTTAATTGAGATGGTTGATAAGGGATACAATCTTGATTCGAGGGGGATGGAAAGTGTAGAATCTTGAGTTTTAGCGAAAATGTAATTGCATCGGTACAAAAACAAAAGGTAATATCTTTCACTTGAGTTCTGCTAGTAAAAGTTATTTGATTGCTCAAGTTGATGAAATTTGGTTATGGTATAGGAGAATGTGTCATGTTAACTTTGATAATATTGTCAAGATAAGTTCTACTAAGGCTATGAGAGATCTACCTAAGTTGGTGAAACCTACTAATGCCATATGCAAGGAATGCCAATTAGGAAAGCAAACTAGAATTTCATTTCGAAGCAAACAACATTGTTCAAATGAATTGTTGGAGCTTGTGCATACTGATCTGTGTGGTCCCTCTAAGGTCAAAATTTTACAAGGTTACAGGTATTTCATGTTACTCATTGATGATTACTCTAGAATAGTGCGGGTTACTTTCTTAAGGGAGAAATCTGAAGCACTGGAAAAGTTCAAGACCTTTAAGGCTCTGGTTGAGATAGAGACAGGTCTAAAGATTAAATGTCTGAGATCAGATAGAGGTGGTGAATTCACTTCCGATGAATTTAATTCTTTTTGTGAAGAACATGGAATAAATAGGAAATTATCTGCACTGCGGACCCCTCAGCAAAATGGAGTTGTGGAAAGGAAGAACAAAACAATTGGAGATGTTGCTAGAACTATGATGTTGGAAGGAAACATCCCTCATATCTACTGGGGAGAAGTTGTGAGTACTGTTGTGTACACACTCAACCAGGCACAAATCAAAGATGATACTGGTAAGACCCCTTTTGAGCTATGGACTAGTCAAAATCCTACTGCTAAATATTTCAAGATATTTGGAAGCAAATGTTATATTAAGAGAGATGATGACATAGGAAAGTTTGATGCTAGGAGTGATGAAGGTATCTTTCTGGGTTATTCTACTAATAGCAAGGCCTACCGATGTTACAATAAAATATAGAGGAAAATGGTTGAAAGTGAAAATGTCAAGGTTGATGAAGACTTAGGTACACCATCCAGAACCTATGGATATGATTATGATGATCAGAATGTCAATACAAACAAAGGAAAGCAAGTTCAAAATACAAATCAAGTACAAATCATTCTAGTGGATCAAGAAAACCAAGAGGAAGAAGAAACCATTGAAGTTGTAGAAGAGAGAACACAAGAGCCTGAAGTTGAAGAACAACCTAAGAAGACTCTAAGGTATGTAATATTGAATCATTCAGAAGATTAGATTATAGGTGATAAGAACAAAGGTTTCTAGAATAGGAGAAAGATTACAAAAGAATACTACTTGATTTCAAAGAATGAGCCTACTAGTGTGAATGAAGCATGTAGAGATGAGCACTGGGTTGAAGCAATGAAAGAGGAACTAAAAAAGGTTGAGAAGAATGATACATGGATTCTTGTTCCCAAACCTAAGGATAAGAATGTCATTGGAACTAAATGGTTCTTTAGAAACAAACTAAATGAGAAAGGATAAGTGGTTAGAAACAAAGCAAGACTAGTATGCAAAGGATATTCACAGATGGAAGGAATTGATTTTGAAGATACTTTTTCCCCTGTTGCTAGAATTGAAGTTGTAAGATTATTTCTTGCCTATGCTACTTACAAGAACTACAAGGTTTATCAGATGGATGTCAAGTCAGCTTTTCTAAATGGTGAATTGGAAGAAGAGATGTATGTTGAGAAACCTATTGGATTTCAGTTGACTGGTAAAGGAGATATGGTGTGTCGGTTGAGAAAGCATTGTATGGACTCAAGCAAGCCCCTAGATCATGGTATTCCATATTGGACAAGTATTTGTTGAAGCTTGGATTTAACAAAGGTACTGCTGATAGTAATCTGTATTTCAAGAATGGTAATAAAGATTTGATTATTGAAGTCTTTGTTGATGATATCATTTTTGAGGAGATGATGGTTTGTGCATGAAGTTTGCTAATGAGATGAAGAGTGAATTTGAGATTTCAATGATTGGTGAGATGAAATTCTTTTTGGGATTGCAAATTACTCAATTAGATAAAGGGATTTTTATATCTCAGTCCAAGTATGTGAAGGAATTGATGAAGAAGTTCGGTATGGAAGATTCAAAGCCAGTTAGTACACCCATGGTGACCAGATGCAAGTTGACAACAAAAGATGATTCTCTGAAGGAAAATTAGACTATATATAGATCAATGATTGGTGGATTGTTATATTTAACTCAAACTAGGCCTAATATCATGAATGTCGTATGTATTGTTGCAATATTTCAAGCTGATCCAAAGGAATCTCATGTGACTACTATGAAGAGAATTTTCAGATACTTGAAGGGGACAGTTGACTTTGGCCTGTGGTATCCTAAAGATGATGATCTTACTTTGAGTTCCTTTACTGATGTTGACTAGGAAGGAGATGTAAATGACAGAAAAGTACTAGTGGTGGAGGATTTTTCTTGGGTAAGAAGTTGATTTCATGGCTAAGTAAGAAGCAGAATGCCATTTCCTTATCTACTACATAGGTCGAATACATTGCTGCTACTAACAATTGTACTCAAGTCCTATGGATGAAACAAATGTTGAAGGATATCAGAGTTGCATATAATGAGCCTATTGCTATGTTATGTGATAATTCAAGTGCTATTAACATTTCTAAGAATATGATGTTGCATTCAAAAACAAAGCATATACCTATTAAGTTTCACTTTTTGAGAGAGAAGATAAGTGAAAAGGAAGTCAGAATGGAGTATGTTCCTACTAAGGAGCAGATTGCAAACATCTTTACAAAGTCATTGCCTAAGCATACTTTTGAGTATCTCAGAGGGAAGTTAGGGGTGATTACCCCTCCTAATCAGAACTAAGGATGCATTGCATTGCATCAGTCTGTGCATTTCATAGTCATATCTTGTTTCAGATTGATGTTGTGGTGTTGCTACTCAGGGGGAGTTGTCAGATGTTCAGATGCTTAGATATGTGGTTCAGAGTTTGTGTGGAGCTTAGGGATCTTTGTCATTGATGACAAAGGGGGAGAAGATTCATGTGAAAAACTGGTGATTATCTAGGGAGAAGAGCCTTGTGGGGAGAAGATCATGTGGAAGAGTTGAGGAGAAAATGAGTCAGAATCTAAGGGGGAGTAAGTGTCAAGAGTTAGCTACATTGATGGTGTTTTTCACATCATGTGTTGCCATCAATGCCAAAGGGGGAGATTGTTGGATGTTGTGGTTGTGTTGCTGATATGTGGTTGTCATTGATGTCAACACTATTACATTAATTCATTAGAAGTTGTATATGTCGAGGATATTGAGAAAATTGTAATAAAATAAGTTGCAGGTTGTCAGTGGTGAAGTAAAGTTTAGTACGTCGGTAAGTTCTATACGTTAATGATCAAAGGTTGTGGACTAAAGGGTTTGTTGCTAAGTGTATCTATTTTATCCACGTCAAGTTTCAAAGATCCACATGATGATTTGATTGAGTTATGAAGATTTATATTCTGACACTTTTTTTATTGCTTTAGTTTGTGTTCCTGATTGAAGATGATGTAATTTCAGTTAGTTCAGTTGTTGTGGATGCTTCTCTGGTGATTCATGATGTTTTTGGATGTTTCTATATCATGCTCTATCTTTGTTGCATGTCCGCATTGATCGTTGTGCTCGTGGTTGGCGATTTTCTCTTGCATGTTCATGTTTTTCTTGTTCTTGGCCGACATGGTGTTTGTAGTGTGTTGTGGATCTTTGACGTGAAATTAATTGAAGTGTTTTCACATTGGAGATGTTGATTTCGGTCTTCAATAAGTTGTGGCTGACCTTGGTTGATTCACATTAATAATCTTTAATGTTTTGGGTCGATAGTTTATTCATTTTATTATTTTGTTGAAGCTGACATGTAGGGATGAAATTTCTTGTTGTAGATATATAAGAGTGATTTTTTATTCGAATTGAGGTGTGTGAGTGGATGCTAGAGTGTGATTTTGTGTGTGTGTGTGCGAATATTGATCTAAATCATTTGAAGGCAGAGCAGAGTGTGAAGAAGAGTGGAGAAGAGTGAATAAGTGTTCATGTGCTTAACCAGAACTATGACCAAGCATTACTAGATGTTATTTTATCAGTTCAAATCCCTGCGGATGTAATATGTTTCCTTCTGTAAGACAGTGTGTCTTCCTTTGGGTGGTTAGCCCTGTTGTAATTGAGTAGTGAGCTCTAGGAAGTGTTCCTGAATGCAAGCGCATTCCCCATATTTTATTTCATTATACTTTTAATAGGGTATAATCTTGTGGACTGACCTCCACCGTGGTTTTTCCCCTAACAAGGTTTCCATGTAAAAAATCTTGGTGTTATGTGTGTTTCTGATGTGTTGATGATTTATGCTTTCATGGTTAATAATCAGATCTGAGAATAAAGTTAATAAGTTGAATAAGTTTTAAATTTTTGTGACAATTGATTCACCCCCCCTCTCAGTTGTTTGCCCTTGTGTTGGCAACAAAAACAATATTTTTAAATGGATTCCATTGATGAAAATTAAGCTAAAATAGATGAAATGTGAACTAAAATTGATACAAAGCTAAAATGGATGCAAGATGGATGAAAGTGAGTATGCAAATGTGCATAATGACTTTGCTAAAATGGAAGTGGATCCTTTTCTCATAGAAATGAGGAGTATTTATAGGAGAAAATGGTGAATCAATGGCCAGGATTGATTTTCTCAATCAATGGATGAGAGGCAATGAGAGGTGAGGGCATGGATCAAGGATTCTCATCAATGGATGAGAATGCAAGTTAACAAGGATCAAGGATTTAATCAATGGCTCTCATTGATTCAAAGAAGAACACTTCCTAAAAATTAGGAAGTTGTTAGGAACTTATTTACAAAGGAATATTCCATTTTGGAGAATTTTAAATGGAGGGATATTCCAAGGGAATATTCACTTGCAAGTGGGAGGGTGGGAGAAATTAGCCATTTAGATAATTAAAAAAAAGTTTTAATTGTGCAAGATGAATGAAATTAGGATTCTCATTAAATAATTAACTTATTTAATGAAAGGGGGTTAAATGGCATTTAACTAAATAATAAAGATTATTTAATTAAATGAGAAGACATAAGAAATTTAATTAAATAATTCACATTAATTAATTAAATAAGATGAAAATTAGCGTGAAAGGGGATGAATTAGCCAAATAATATTGATCATTTGATTAATATGAGAAAATGATGTATTTAATTAAAAAACTAGGATTATTCAATTAAACGGTTGAAAAAGAGGTGAATTTAGGACGAAATGGTGTTAGTAATCAGATTCAAATGTGCAATATTAGTTAGGAAAATTTTAAGTGTCTACAATTTCTATTTAATTTTCTATAACTATTGAAAATATTTGTAAAGTTTTGCATTATTCTCCTCTCCAAATTAGTGTAGGAATTTTTTCTACTACCTTAGCTTCCTTACAATTGGTATGAGAGCCTAATCACCTTTGGTTTCAGTTGTGGGTTGTTGGGTTTTTTGAACTAATCCAAATTTGAGTGGGAGCTTGTGTAGAAGATACCTTGTGATCTTGTTTGATGTTGGAGCATCCTGTATCAATTATTGTCAAGTTTGGGAATTTGTTCTCCAACCCTATTTTTGAGTTGATTTGTCTTGTTTTGTGAAAATAAGCTCATTTTGGACCATTTGGAGTCATGTTTAGGTATTTTCTAATCTTAGTGAGAATATTTGCAAATTATGTCATTGAAAAAGACAATTTTATGCAAGTTTAAGGGTTTTTTAGGTTTTCTCATGAAATCATATGAAAGGAGATGTAAAAAACTATTTTGGGGCTTCCTTCCCTCATGGATGCCTGAGTAATGAATGAATAATAATGTGGAAATGATCTTTTTGTTGCAAATCTATTGTTTTGCATGATTTATTGCAAGGTTTTACTATTTTACAACAAGAAAACATGTTTGTACGGCCTGGTATAGACTGGTATGGGTCTGAAACTTATATGGGTGGAAAGATAATTTTATTTCGAGTGTTTTTAATTCTTACTAGTCCTAAAATAAAGATTATTTGATTGGTCTAATAAGTTAATCTTCCTAGCAGCCCTGTCCAGAAACTAGGGTTTCTAGTTTTGATCAAAACTTCATTTCTCTTGATTGGTATAGTGAAAAATGCTAAAAATTTCAAGAAATATTTTTTTTTGCATCCTCTAATTGATTCTAATATCTTAGCTTGATATATTTTAGCCACAAGAAGTTATGGGTGATTGTTATAAGAAAAACCCTATCAAAAGGGAATAAACCCTTGTTGCTTGAGAGTTTAACAAAACCTATGTATTGTTTGACCATGATTGGTTCGAAACTCAGCAAAGTGCACTATAAGAGAACTTTAATAGCCCAAGGTTTTATGTGTCATGTTTATTTTTCTTGTTTAATTCCATTAGGCTATAGGAGAAATTTGTCTAGGATGAACTAGGATGCGCCTAGTTATTGAATGCGATTAATCCTTGTATGAAATTTATCAAGTGAGTCAAGTTTAAGTCCTTCCTTTGCATCATTATTGGTATTAGATCCCAAATATCTAGGCAAGGGAAGTTTTTTAATGTTTGTGTATTGGATTTGATAGGATGAAGTGAAGAACTTGGATGCCAAAAGACTAGGTAGTGAGGAAAAGGAAAGAAAACCTAGGTAAGGTATCACAAGAAGAAGTCAAGAAAAGAGAAGAGATAGCAAGATGCACTAGTAAACTGATAAGGAGAAGATGAAATTCAATAAGATAATATCATATGAAGAGTTTGATAGAGATATGGTATAGTTAATAAAAGGCATTAAGCATGTAGTACAATAGTAGCTTGAGGAAGAATACCAAGGATCTGTTGGGTATTGTTCCATACATAAGAAAGTGAAATGGCCTATAAAGATGATTGTTTAAAAAAGGAGAAAGCAAAGGATGGTTACTCTAAAAAGAGAAGATGAAACAAAGAAATAGGAGAAATTCATTGGCATGGACATGAAGAAAGATCAAGAGTTTCTTCAAGCAATTATAGAAATAATGGAAGAGCAATGTTCTCAAGCAGACAAAATGCAAAGGTTCATTGGAAAGAGGTACATTCAAGAAACTAGTAGGTTGGTGATGATCAAACAATTGATAAGAAGATGGGTATAGCTAAGATCAAGGAAAGAGAAAGACAACTAACACAAGGAGCTAGTGAAGAAGTAAATTGGCCTCATGGTTTTTATCTAATGCATGTTGATCATAATGTTTGTAAAGGTATAGACCAAGGAGAAAATGAAGAGGAGGAAGAAATGGACAGTAGAAATGAAGTGTATGACGAAGCAATAGAAACTTGGAGTCTTCAAGTAGAGAAGTTGATAAGAAAGAGAAGATGCAAGAAGAAAGAGAGGAAGAAAAGAGTGCAAACCAAGAAACATAGAGTAGATCAAGCCAAGCATGGAGAATATCATGAGGAGGTCAGAGGACAACTAAGACTACAACACACTTGGAGGAAGCGAAAAAAGCAACTGACCATCATTTGAGATGGAACTCAAATTTCTTTCCCTTGGGAGTATGATGTCAGAGCATCCTATAGCAATTGTTGTCAAGTTTTGGAATTTTTTATCCAACCCTAGTTTTGAGTTGATTTGTGTTGTTTTGTGCAAATAAGGTCATTTTGGACCATTTGGAGTCATGTTTAGGTATTTTCTAATCTTAGTGGGAATATTTGCAAATTATGTCATTGAAAAAGACAATTTTATGCAAGTTTAGGTTTTATCATGAAAGCATATGAAAGGGGATGTAAAAAACTATTTTGGGGCTTCCTTCCCTTGTGGATTCCTGAGTAATGAATGAAGAAGAATGTGGAAATTATCTCTGTGTTGCAGATCTATTGTTTTGCATGGTTTCTTGCAAGGTTTTATTGTTTTACAACAAGAAAACATGTTTATACAACTTGGTATGGACTAGTACAGGTCTAAAACTTATATGTGTGGAAAGATAATTTTATTTTAGTTGTTTTTCATTTTTACTAGTCCTAAAGGAAAGATTGTTTGATTGGTCTAATAAGTCAATCTTCCTAGCAGCCATGTCCAAAAACTAGGGTTTCTAGTTTTGATAAAAAAAAATCATTTCTCTTGATTGGTACGGTAAAAAATGCTAAAAATTTCAAGAAATATTTTTTTTGTATCCTATAATGGATTCTAAAATCCTAGCTTGATATCTTTTGGCCATGAGAAGTTATGGGTGACTGTTATAAGAAAAACCCTGTCAAAAGGGAATAAACCCTAATTGCTTCAGAGTTTAACAAAACCTATGTATTGTTTGACCATGATTGGTTCAAAAATCAACAAAGTGCATTGTAAGAGAACTTGAACATCCCAATATTTAATTTTTCATGTTGATTTCGCTTTTTGAATGCCATTAGGCTATAGGAGTAATGTGTCTAGGATGAACTAGGATGCACCTAGTTATTGAATGTGATTAATCCTTGTATGAAATGTATCAATTGAGGCATGCTTAAGTCCTTCCTCTGCATTATTGTTGTAGGATCATAAGGGAGAATAGAGGTGGATGAATTTTTTGGAAATAATTTTGAGATGTGGAAGTTGAAGATGGAGGATTTTTTGATAGATTGAGATTTGTGGGATGCTATTGATGAGAATATTTCAAGGCCTGTAGTTCCTACTTTGGCCTCAATATGATGTTATGGACCATAAAGCCAAGGGTCTAATCAGATTGTGCTTGGAAGACTCTCTTTTAATCAATGTCCATGAAGATACCTCTATACAAAAACTATGGAAGAAACTTAGTGAGATGTATCAAGCCAAATATTTAATGAACAAGATTTTCTTAAGGAAGAAATTATATTCCTTGAGAATGGAAGAGGGTGGATGAGTTACAGACCACCTGGAAGAACTTTTGGTGGATCAATTGGCATCATTTGGTTTCAAAACAGATGAGGAGAAATGTTAGATCTTGCTTTTTTCTTTACTTGATTCATGGGATTCTTTTGTTGTGGCTATTGGGAGTACTTATGTTATCTTAAAGACTGAAGATGTGGTGGGTTCTTTGATTTATGAATATATGAGAAGGAAGGTATCCATAAATGCTAAGGAGGCCCTAAATATTCATGGAAGACCTAAGGAAAAAGGAAAGAAGAATGAGAAGCATGATAAATCCAAGTCTAGGGGGAGATCCAAATCTCCTAGAAAGTCCAAAGTTATTTGTTGGAATACAATAAGCTTGGACATATTCATAAGGACTGCAAAGAAGAAAAGAAGAAGAAAAATAAGAGATTTAATTTTGAGTCTGAGTCCAAGAAGGAAGATGGTGATGCATTCATTGCAGCTTTGGCAACTCATGCACGTAATGATGCATGGTTAATTGACTCGGGTTCATCTTTCCATATGACCTCTAATAGAGATTGGTTTTTTGAATATGAAGAATTTGATGGAGGTAAGGTATACTTGGTTGATTATTCTTATTTAAATATTGTTAGTCATGGAAAGGTTAGAATCAGGTTTCCTAATGGTAGAATAAAAAGGATTAATGGTGTGTTGCATATCCTTGGATTAGTACAAAATTTGTTAGCTATGAGAAAACTAATAGATGCAAGTGTGTAGATAGTATTTTCTAATCCAGGATGCAAGATGGTTAGAGGTTCTATGGTGATAGCTAAAGGTATCAGATATGACACATTCTATAAGCTTTATGCATGCACTATTGAGTGCAATAGTACTTTCATTAAAAGAAAGTTTGTGGCTACTCTGTTGGAAGAGGTGACAGTTTCATATTCAGCAAATGGTCATGGATTTTGGGTACCCAAGGGTGCTCTTTCTTCTAAATCAAAGTTACCCATAGAGAAAACTATGTTATGACACTAGATACTTGGCCACTTTGGAGAAAAGGGTTTAATGACCTTGAAAAATAATAACCTTGTTCAAGTTTGTCTAATTGTAATATTGAATTTGATTTCTGTGAGCATTGCATTTATGGAAAACAAAACCGCACTTAGTTTTCCTCGAGTTCTCATAAATCTTATGATGTATTGGATCTTATTCATTCTAATATGTTTGGTCCTGTAGATGTTCCTTCAATTGGAAAATCCACGTAAATTATGTTTCATTTATTGATGATTATAGTAGGACATGGGTATATTTTCTAAAGAGTAAATATGAAGTTTTCAATCGATTTAAAGAATTTAAAGCAATGGCTAAGTTGCAAACTGGAAAGAAAATAAAATGTTTGAGGACTGATAATGATAGTGAATTTTTCTCTAATGATTTTGATAGATTCTATAAAGATTGTGGTATTCATAAAAAAAATACAACTCTGTATTTTCCATAGCATAATGGAATTGTAGAAATAATGAACAAGACACTGATGGAGAAGGCTAGGAATATGTTGAGTGGTGTTGGTCTAGAACGAAGGTTTTGGGTTGAAGTTGTTACCACTACTTGTTACCTGATTAGTAGGTCTCCTACATCATCTCTTTTTGATAAGAATCCTATAGAGGCATGATCAGGTCACAATCCTTCATTAAGACATCTAGAGTTTTTGGTTGTAAGGCATATGCACATGTGTCAAAGAAGAAGAAAACAAAGTTGGAGAACAAAGATGTGAAATGTATCTTCATCGAATATAGTTATGGTGAAAGGAAAAAGCTTTGGGATCTTGTTACATATAAGGTAATATATATTAGGAGTGTTATTTTTAGAGAAAATAAGCCTTATTCTATTACATTACAACCAAAACAAAGTAAATAGGAAGATGTGATTCAATTTCCTTCTACACATTAGAAATTTGAATCGAGGCCCATGGATAGAATATAAGTTGAGGAGAGCTCATCTAGTTCTAAATTTTTAGAAGATGTGGAAGAACCTCCAACTCAACTTGTTCCTAGGTCTATAAGGCATAGACAACCACCTAAAAGGTATTCACCTAATGATTAGAGATGTATTTTTTCTTTGAATACTAACATGGATGAACCCAAATCTGTAGAAGAGGCATTAGGTAAGAATGATGAAGAATCTTGGAAGATTGTTATGGAAAAAGAAATGGAAGCTTTGAAAAAGAATGATACATGGAATCTTGTACCATTGAATGAAGGACAAAAAAATATTGGTTGCACATGGGTGTTCAAGAAAAAAATTGGTTCAGATGGAGGTATTGAGAAATACAAAGCAAGTTTGGTTGCAAAATGTTAATCTCAAGCTTAGGGTGTTGATTATGGTGAGATATTTTCTCCTATTGAAAAAATGGAATCCATTGGATTTTTTATTTCTATTGCTACTACTTATGATTTAGAGGCTGAGAAAATCAATGTGAAAACTACTTTCCTTCATGGTGACTTGGAGGAGGATATTTATATGACACATCCTGAGCACTGTGTGGTGAAAGGTAAAAGTAAATTGGTTTGCAAATTGAAGAAACCTTTGTATGGCCTAAAGTAGATTCCTAGTATGTGGCACCCGAAATTTGATACATATGTGTTGAGTTTGGGATTTGAGCATTCTAAATTAGATCATTGTGTTTATTATAAAATTGATGATGATCGTTTCCTATTTATTGCATTATATGTTGATGATATGTTATTTATTGGCAAAGGGAAAGGTATGATTTCAAATTTGAATCTAAACTTGTGGCTAAATTTGAAATGAAAGATCATAGTGTAGCTAGGTACATTCTTTGGATGTAAATTAGAAGAGATAGAGTGAACAGAAAGCTATGTCTTGGCCAAATTAAGTATGAACAATTATTTTTTACAGAGGTTTAACATGCAGGATTATAGACCATTGTGTGTTTATTTTTCAGCTAGAACAAAGTTATCTATTTCAAATTTTCCAACATCCCCATCATAGATGAAAGAGATGAGCAGAGTGCCTTACTAGAGTGTAGTTGGAAGTTTTATGTATGTTATGGTTTGTTCTAGACCAAACATTGTCCAATCAGTGGAAGTTCTTTCCAGATGTATATCTAATCCTGGTAGAGTTCATTGGGATGTAGTTAAAAGAGTCTCTAGATATTTGCATGGCACCTTAGAGTACTCCTTGCATTATCATAATAATTTGAATAAAGATGATATTTCCCTTGATATTCGTGGTTATGTGGATTCAGACTAGGCAGGTGATGTTGATAGCAGACGATCCACTAGTGTTTATGTGTTTACTTTATTTGGTGGTGCAATTAGGCCAATGAGTAAGAGATAGACTATGGTTTCTTTTTCCACTACTGAAGCTAAGTATATGGAAGCTGCCCATGCTTTTAAATAATCCATTTGGGTAAAGAGACTATGTTCAGATATTGGAAAAAAGGTGCAATAACAATTTATTATGACAATCAAAGTGTGATATGTCTAGCTAAGAACTGGAAATTTCATGCCAAGACCAAGCACATTGATGTTCAATAACATTTTTTTAGAGATATGGTCAAATATGGTAGGGTGAAGCTAGTTAAGGTAGAGACTTTGATGAATGTTTCTAATTATTTAACTAAGCCTCTGAGCATAGAGTAGTTTAGATGGTGTGTAGAGTCTATGGGCCTTTCATCCTCTAGCAATTAAGAGACGATGTTTATACTCCCTCCCATTGCTCTTGCAAGGTGTTTGACAAGTGGGAGATTTGTTGGGAGAATGTGTCTCAACCTTGAAATTATATAAGGTTTACTGTTGATAGGATGTATTTAATATATCTATGCTAGTTATACCGATAGGTGTAACCTATAGTGGCAGCACAAGGTGGAGTGAAATGTGTTTTAATAAAAACAATTTAAAATATATTAAATTGTTGACATATATTAAATTAATTACATATTGTAAATTTGGACCATTAATCATTAGCTCTCATATCCAATGGTAGATATTTTGTTGGATTGTCTTGTCCTAGAAGGTAACCCTATTTTATGAGGGTTTTTTATTACAATTGTGGAGTGTTATCTATTTTGAGAGTCTAATAGCAATCATTTTTTCTTTGGATATTTGGTTGGTGATACTCATGTGACAATCTTGCTCTGCAAGTATATTGTAATCTTTCTGATTTTTGAATAATATATTGGGTGAATTTTGGAGTGTGAGGTTTTTCTCTTCCCGACGTAAATCACTATATTGTGGTATGCATGATATTTATGTTTATTTCTATTTAATTTTTTGTAACTGTTCAAAATATCTGTAGAGTTTTGCATTATTCTCCTCTCAAGATTAGTTTAGCAAGTTGTTATGCTACCTTAGCTTCCTTACAAAGATTGTTGTTGAGTGGTTTATCAAAAATCATCCACCAACGATTCTAAAAACTATTTTTCATACCCTTGTGTGTGCACCATTGGATTGAAAATTTAGTCTTATGTACATCAACATATAATTCAATATTAGGATTGATAAAATGTTTTGCTAACATGGCTTTGGTTATCTCTAAGACTTTCACTTGATCATATGACAAGTTGGTAGAGTGTTCTTTCCTCTTGTCTTCTCGCCATTGTCGAAATGACTCATGTTGGTTTGTGAGGGTTCTAACATGGGAAAAAAACCATCTAAGCTAAATGTCATTAGAGATAATCAAGGGTGTTGATGGTATATATCTATGATGTTATTCAATTCATTAATATTTCTCTCAATTTTTTCTTAAATTGAAGGAGGTTTTGGATTTGGACCTTCCTCTACCATTTTAAACCTATTTTTAATGCAAAACATAAAAAATTACAATTTTTAACTAATTCCTACAATTTCAAAATGAAAACCTAAATCATAATAAATTTTTTGAATAAATTTAGATAAAACTAAAAAAAAATAAAAAATGAAAGAAAACAAACTTACCTCTAGACTATGGTTGTTGCAAGCTCACAAATGATGGACTCCAAAATGGATATCAGTTTTATAATTTGGATATTTGTTTCCCTTTGTTGTTCTCCTTTTCTACAGGTTGTTTTGGTAGAGTGAGAATTGTTTTTTTTTTTTTACTTTTTAGCATTTACAATATATATATATATATGAAACAAATATCCATTATTTAGAAATGGACATCTATTCTAAATAGATATCCATTTTCCTTTGGTTTTTCTCAAAGAGAAACTCACTTTTCACTCAACCCAAAGAAAAATTCAAATATTCATTTTTGGATTTTGGCTAAGTAAAAATGTGTTTTTTTACCCCTATTACCACTATTTGGCCCATTGTGACCCTACACTCACCCTCTTGTCAACTCATGGAAACCTACCAATAAAATCTTAAGTATAATTTTCAAGAGGACTATCTAATCTTGATTGTATTGCTAGTTCTTTTGACAATGTTATACGATTTAGGCTTAAGGCAAGACAAGTTTGTCTCATTAATCAAGCCTTTCTTAATTGATTTCTTACTATTCCATTTTTTATTACTCTGCAATAAGATATTTTAATTTTTTCCTTATTACTCTTTCCAATACTTTTAACAATAATTTTATTTTGATGAGAATTATTTTTACCCAAATCTTTAATTTCTTTAGTAAAGGTCTCATTTCTTACATATTTAGTAATTATACAAGAAATGGACTTGTAAGAGGGAAATATGGATCAATATTATATCAATGAATTCAATCAAAATGAAATCAAAAAAAGGATTAGGACCCACCTACTCATGAAATGCAATTTCCATAGCTATGAATTCAAACAACAAAGATAGCTCAATCAAATTGAAACACAAATGAATTCAAACTACATAATCATACCATCCCATGGTGGAGTGTATTTGTGCTGATTTGATATGTTGGATTTCCTTTCAACACAAAGCCTCCATGATTGAAAAATATTGATGATGACCTAGAATGCAATGGTGTATGCTCAATTTTCTCAAGACTCAATTGGACATGATCTCTTCACAAATTCTCTTGGTGAATTATGAGAGGGGTGAGGGTTCTTTTATAGATTTGGAGAAATTAGATCAATGGATGAGATTGAGTTAGAAAACCCACAAAGAAGGGTTGAGATTGATTAAGAATGCCCACAAAGGAGAGTGGATCAAGGGAGATGGATGAAGGAGATCAGTTAGAACTCAAGCTTGCTCC
The DNA here is from genome assembly GCA_007258455.2 of Sequoia sempervirens. Classification (NCBI taxonomy): domain Eukaryota; kingdom Viridiplantae; phylum Streptophyta; class Pinopsida; order Cupressales; family Cupressaceae; genus Sequoia; species Sequoia sempervirens. The sequence goes on from VDFB02278132.1 coordinate 15,643, forward strand.
ACCATTTTATGAAAATGGTTGGGATATTTAGGATCAATGGATGAGAATTGATTTCAAGATAAAGGGATAGAAATGGTTGAGACAACTTGGTTGTGTTGAACATCCAAAATACTAAGAGGGGGGGTGAATCAGTATTCCATAAAACCATTCTAATAAAATCCATCTAACCATTATCACAATTCTAACTGAATCAGCAAGAGAGAACATAGAAACAAATCAATGAAACCACACACATAAACACCAATATTTTTACGTGGAAAATCCAAAAAGGGAAAAACCACGGTGAGGGTTAATTCACAATATCTTATATCCAAATACAAGATATTGCAGGGCTCACTGCTAGGACTTACGGTCCTTGAAAAGGCTCACTACCTTAATACAAAAGATGGCTAACTGCCAATATACAAAGATTGTGGCACACTGCCAAAAGGTTTGAACCGATATAATACACCTTCAATGTGTAGGGTTCAGCTCCAATAAAGCTCAAAATATGAAGTACTTCCTCACACAATAGTCGCTCAACAAATCTACTCTAATCCTCAACTGATAAAACATTTAGGCTCAAATCCTCTTTCACCTTTCTTCCACTCTCACACATCCACATACATAGCATATTATATATATACAAGTACATCTTATTCATCAATTAGGTCATCCTAATTAGATGAAAATAAAATAATCAAAACACTCTTGTCGGCACCATATATGATTTAAAACATTTTATCCATGTAGTGCATTATACCAAGTCGGCTAACATCCATAAAGCATAACTAGTCTCCTTAGTGAATTGCATACGTTAGGTCGGCCAAGACTAGAACTTAATTCATAGAATCTCCAAACCAACATACAATCCTCAAAGAAAACACCTTCCGGATTTTAGATCACATCAATTTCTCATCATACTATCATCATAGAGACTACCATTAAAACTGCAGCATTAAAATGTTCTCCTTAAGAAAATGTGGAGTCTCCCACATTGATATGCCAAGCAAGGAACAATAGTAAAATACAGAGTTGAACTCTATCAAAGATAACTTTCTGCTCACAACCCAAAACTTCTCAAGATCCAGGATATAGTTGTTTGAATGAGACATGATAACATGGTTAAGAGATTAGAGTCATATCTATTCTTGTGGTGAATTCTGGACTCAAATACTAACGCATTGGCTCATCACAAAAGAACATTACCAATAGAGAATAGCTTTTGGTAAACCAAGTAAACTTCCCATATAGTTGTCACCATGTTGACATCAATGACAACACATGAACAACCAACAAACACCATCCACACTTCATGCTCATGTTGCAAGGCTCCATATTTCCAATAGGTTGAGATATTTTGAAATGGAATATTCCTCAAGAATATGCTTTGACAAGAAGTTTAAAAGGTAGAATCATTAAATAATCAAGGATTATTTAATCATGATTGGATTAGAAGAATATTAGATGGATACTAATTAAATAATTAGAAATTATTCAATTAGGGTGATAAAGGGAATGTTAGCGATGAAATGGATAAATTAATTAAATATTTCAAGATCATTTAATTAATAGAAATAAATAGGGTTAATAGGTGAAAATGATAGTAAAAGAGGATTAATGATGCAAATGAAGTGAAATGCAAGGATGAGGATGAGAATAAAATGAAATGGAATTATGATAATGAAAATGATGTCGATGATGGAAAAATGCAATTCAGGATGTGTGATATGCATTAAGGCATTTTGACATGTCTACAAGACTTTATTAAATTAATATTTTATTTTCAAATTATTCATTGAAATTTTTTGAATCCCATGATTGAATGGTTCATGATGACCTCTTGCCTTCAAGATTTTCTATATGTTGCCATCAATTTTAAGTAATTATTTTAGGTTTTCTTGGATGTTTCACAATTTTATTAGGCTCATAAGAAAAATATGGATGTGGTATTTCATTTTATTCTTCACAAAGATCCTCTCTTCTTACGTAATTTAGAGATACATTGATTTTTATTATTTCATGTGTGTTATTGATTTCATCAATGTTATCAACAAATGGATTATGGAGTACAAGAAGAAATAGATGCTAGTCTCCAGAGAACATTATACGATTCCCTAACAAACACATATAATAAACACCCGAGGAGAGCTTGTTGCTCTCCTCAAGAGAAATGAAGATTGTATCTTGGAATGCCAGGGGCATTAATGCCCTTGACAAAAGAGCTTGCATCAAAAGTCAAATTGATGGATGTGGAGTTGATATTGTGATTCTTCAGGAAACAAAATTATCAGTAGACACATATGAAGCCACAATACAAAAATGGAAATTGTGAAAATCAATGCAATCGCTTGCTCAAGGAGCATTAGGGGGGTTAGTGGCATTATGGAATCCAAAGACTGTTAGTGTAGATTCAAGAAAAAATGAAAGTAATTGGCAGCTATTGGAAATAATAAAATTTGATTTAAAGTTCTGGTTGCTTAATATCTATGGGCCAACATCTACCTCTGATAAGAACAGTTTGGGCGATGAAAAAGTCTTTCTTGTAGGAGACTTCAATGCAATAGCTTCGCTCCAAGAAAAGAAAGGGGGTATTATTCCTCCACCTAAAGTAATAGCAGATTTCAGTTCTTTCATAAATTCAAATGCTTTAAGGGATGTAGTTCCAACTAAAGGCAGTTTTACATGGACCAATGGAAGGAAAGGGTTTCTTCAGATAGCAGTTAGGTTGGATAGATAACTGGCCTCCCCTAATTGGTTCAGCTTACATCATGATTTGGTTTATGAGATTTTTCCTTTTATAGATTCAGATCACTATGCAATCTCACTCAGTATTTCAAATATTTCCTGTAGACACATAAAATATACTGATTGACGTAGTGCATTCGATCCTGACTTACTAACATCTTTCTCCCTGAATCATCCCTTGGTCTAACCATTTAATCAAATTCCCCTATCTGATTAAATTCATCAATATTCGTCTCTTAATTAAATAAATCATTTTATCTAATCAAGTCATCTCTCTTGTTAATTAAATCAATCCATCTGATCTAATTATCCCTATTTATTTAAATAATCAATTTATTTGATTAAATCTCTAAAGTCTATCCATTAAATTAAATAAATTAAAACCTTATTTGATTTAATCTAACACCATCCCTTTTAATTAAATAAATCAAAATCCTTATTTAATTAACCTCTTATCATATTCCTCTCTTATTTGATTTAAATAAATCCATAAATCTAAGTCAAATAAGTCACATCATCTAATCTCTGTTAAATTAATTAACCCTTGATTAATTTAACCTCATCTCATGTCACATCCTCTAGATAATGCAAGTTGCACATGAAAATAGATTTAATTCATTTATTAAATCTCTATTTTCCTCACAAGGCATCTTTTGGAATATTCTCTCAATTTGAATTCAAAAATTCCAAGTCAACATGTACATCCAACAAGGCATTTAAAACCTCTTACATGTCCTTTGCTTTGAGCCATGTGGCATTTATTGCATTTTCCTTTCCCTCTTGCATGTCATTTCAACAAATTTGAATTTCAAATATTGGCATTTATTGGCACAAACCCCAAATCTTGCACAACCATCATCCATTCATAGCTTGACAAGTGGCACCATATCATTGGATGAATGTTAGTCCCACATTTCCCAAATTTGGACATTCATCCATCTTGAAATCCTATAAATAAAGAGCTCATCTCTTCATTTTATCATCTCAACTGGTAACACTCTAAAGCCAAGAGTATTTCCAACGGATATAAATGTGGATATTGGAAGAAACGCCAATATCAGGTTGACTCGGACAAGATGGATCCGAAAGGGGACTCTTGCCACGTGGGTCAACTCCTATGAATGGAAAGTCCTTACTAAAACCCATGTGCTAGAATTTTCCAAAATCCTTTTATCTATTTGTTGGTGCAAGAACGGTCGCTCAAGCCACCCCACACTTTTACGGTCTTCTAGTAGAAATGGAAAGCATGCCATGGGAGTTTCATGGGTGTCGATGCTGCCCCATATAAGTGAGTGTCATGGAGGGGAGCCAGTGGGGTCAAGCATCTAACCATTCGCTAGAGATAAGCATAGCTAGACTTGTCCAAGTGGGAATCCAAAAAATATTGTCTTACACATCCATAGGATTGTACTTATTCTTGGGTTACAAAATGCATTGCTTGATCGAAAACATCATGAAAACAAACACTTAACATCATCCAAATTTCAAACCCTTTTCAAAATAAATACAATTGACTCAATCCATATGTTATTGCTTTCCCTTGGGATTCACATCCTTAGAGGTTTCTAAACATTGGATTATATCTCAATTTGTCTTCTTAAGTAAACAATAGGAAACCCTTGCCTTAAGTTCATTGAATTTCCACATAACATATCTTGTGGGGTTTGAAGAAATTAAGACATTGGACATCTTAGTTTGAAAACCTAATTGAAGAAAGTGTTTTTGGTAAAATAAAGACATTAAGCAAAGTTAAGCAAAATGAACTTTCATATGTGTTGAAGACTCATAATCCCAAAAGAAAAAAAAAAATCATTGGTTGAAATCCGAAAATGAATGTTCAAATGAAATCATTTCTTGGTTACAAAGGTCATTAGGAAGCATTTGCATGCTCTTCAATACCTAGGTCTAGGCAAACAAAGTGTACCTTTTTTAGGTTCATCTTAGGATCAAAACATATCAAAATCTCTTTTCCATCCATCCTCCAAAAACATCAAAACAAATCCATCTCATCATCACCTTTTGGAAAATCTTGAAATCATCCTTAAATACTAGGCTTTGTGGAAAAATCAAAATCATCAAAATCATTGAGACTAAATCCTTGAATTTTTTTATCAAAACACCTTTGGCTAGGCATGTGTAGATGCATCCTTTTGCATATACTTAGTCAAGTTATCAAAATCATCTTGTCTAGCTTAGTGTATGTAGATGAATCCTTCTTCATATGCTTAGTGAAACAATCATCTTGTTTGAATAGGTGTGGGTAGATGCATCCTTCTCCTCACACATATTCAAATTATCATCCTTTGAACAAAGCTATCCCTTAGATCATCATCCAACATCTTAGGGTCTTTTTGTTCAAAAATCCAAATCAAAAATTAAAATCAAAATCAAGGACAAAATCTCAAATCTCAAAATCCAAAATCAAAGATCAAAATCAGCAAGTCCTAAAAGCCTAGTATCTCATTCAAGATTTATCAAAAGCCAAAACATTCGTATCATCCATCCTTAAGCATCATCATCATATCATCATCTTTGATCCTCAAAGCATCCTAAAACCTTCTACTTTGGGACATAAAATAGAGATCAATCCAAAGAATCAAGAGATTCATCTCCCATATTCTTGATCCTTGTTTTATGGTTCAAACGAGATCACAATACAAGAAGAGTATGGAAGCCAACAAAGAAACACCCGCTTCAAGCGATCTTAGCCAAACAAACGCAAAAATGAATCCAGCTGAATCAAGTAATCCGTTGAACCTCTCATCATCGCAAAATCCGCAACAAGAAAATCAAGGAGAGGATCTTACCTTTGGAATGTCTCACGAAGAAATGACTGAAATGCTTCAAAATCCGAAGAATCATAAAATCATCAACATCATGATGAGATTCAACCCTTCATTATACATGCTTGAACTAGCAAAACAAGGGGCCAAGTTGCTTCGGATTTTGATGTAAGTACTATAGTGGAGACATCCTTTCCACCTATCTCATCCACCATCCCCATTTCATCTACACCTCCATCCCAAAACATCACACGAAACATTCCGCAAATCACAACATCATTTGCTCCAACCCAACCCAATGTCAACAAGGGAAACACATTTCTCAATGCTCTTCAATCACACCCCCTTGTTAATAATCAAAACTTGGACGCAAACACCACATTGGAACAAAATATACCCCAAAACCCATTACACAAAAATGTTCCTCTCACATTCCATCATGATCCATCATCATCATTTTTTCACGCAACTCCCAAAACACCTCTTCTCACAAATTCACAAGAAGAGGGATATATGTTCGGACTAGGGGGCCTATTCGACACCATGAAATTTTCACAACAACTCACACCTCTTACCTTTCCACCTCTTCCACCATTACCATTATCATCTGCACCACTCATTGGTTTAGGGCTTCCTCCCCTACCAAGTATCAATCAAACTTACATCCCAACCATCAATCAAAGCATTGCACCAAACACAAAATTTATCGTTGATATCGCAACAACAAACGATAAATACACAAGCAATGGCAACATCATCAAACACACCCCTAACATCACAAAGCATAGTCTCTCAAGGACCAACCATCATATCAATACCACTATCCAACACCCAAAACATCAACACCACATTCACGAACACCATTCCAAATCCACCACCACCCCCACCACCACCAACATTCATCACATCAAGTCAATCCAACGCGGCATTGCAAGATGCTTTTCAAAGAGGATACCAACAAGTGAAAAAACAAAAACCCTTACAACAAGCCGCTCAAGCTTCCCAAGCTGCACAAGCCGCACTACAAGCGCAACAAGTCACGCAAGCTCAAGTTTTATTGCAACAACAACAACAACAAGCCGCCCAAGCCGCACAAGCATTGCAAGCACAAAGGGCCACTCAAGCACAACTTTTATGACAGCAACAAGCAACACAAGCACAAGCCCAAGTGCAAGCTCAAGCACAAGCTCAATATCAAGCACAAGCACAAGCACAACTTCTTGCACAAGCAGCGCAAGTGCAAGCATATCAGCAAGCACTAAATTAATACCAAGAGCAGGGAGAAGCAACAGAATTGGCAGCCCAACAGCAAGCGTTGTTGGAACAACAGCAAGCACAACAGCAAGCCCAACAACAAGTGTTGTTGGAACAGCAACAAGCGCAACAACAAGCATAAATCTTAGTGCAACAACAACAAGATCAACAACAGGCGTTGTTCATACAAAAGCAGGTAGAAGCCTACCTCGCTCGCCAGAACATACAGATACCATCAAACAATGCACCGACCAACCCATCCATCCAACCAATTATTCAAACACCCCAAAACATCTTCATCCCACCCCCTGATCCACAAAGTGATGTGATGACACAACTCAGGTTGCTCTCGCAACAAGTGCTCGACCTTCAATCAAGGCGAACAACCAAAACATCAAGCAACTTGTGTCCCTATCCATTTGATAGGAGCTTAGAGATGAAGCCATTCCCCAAGGGATTTGAAATCCCCAAATTTGACAAATATCGAGGGATGGAAAACCCTGAAGATCACATCAGGGAATTCCAAGTTCATTATATGGAGGTTGCATATGACGATACTTATCTGATGTGGCTATTTCCTAGGAGCTTGGCAGGCCCCGCTATAGAATGGTTCTCTCGCATATCTTCAGGCATTAGAACATTCCAAGAAATTAGGGACGCATTCATTAAGAATTATGCATGTAACATTGCAATGGATGTTAGTCTCGAAGAACTATCAGCTCTGAAACAAGGAAAGAATGAATCTTTCGCTTCATTCCTTCAACGATGGCGATCCAAGGCCAATCAGAGCAAGTGGACCATGCTAGAAGAACAAAAAGTCTGTACCATCATAGCCAACCTTGAAAGCCGCCTGGCATTTCATCTCAAGGTTCAAGGCATCACCACATATGAGCAATTGATCTCCAAGGCGCTCAGCATTGAAAGAGCCCTTGTGACTCAACCCGCGGAATCAACATCATATCACGAACAACAAAATAACCGCCCATCATCCAATTACAACGATAAACCTCACTCATGGGAAAGGAACAAGAATGTTACTAATGATGGTATCATTGATTCCAAGGTGGTCATTAGTGGTCCACGCCAAAATACACCCACACCACAAATCCAAAATCAATGCGAAAACACTCATCACACAACATACCAACCCAACAACAATCCAACCATCAATAATCTCAATGACCAAAGGGGACTACCCCAACACAAAAGTTATCCCAAAAGAAAATACGCTATTTTGGGGGAACTACTAGAGGACATAATGAAAAAGTTGATCGACAAAAAACTCATCAAACCTCCTACATTCGAGAATTACCAAGAACCCGATGTCAAACCCCCTTGGTATAACAAAAATCAAGTTTGCAAATTTCATAAAATCAAAGGTCATACCACAAACAATTGCATGAGACTCAAAAATATCAACCAAGATCTCATTGACAAGAAAATCATAAATGTGGAACAACCTACCGAAAATTAGGATCTTAAAATCTACACAAATCTGATGTCGAATCATGGCAACAAAGGGAATAAAAATGATAAAGGGAAGGGCAGTGTAAATCATGTGAACGAAACGGTCATTGCCTCCCTAAATGAAAACTACATGGTCATCACCAGCAAGGGCGCCTATGTCAAAGATTGTGGAGTCACCACAAGAGGTGGCAAAGTAACCATTGCAGGATCATCCCAACCTAATAGAATCCCTTCATCTAGAGCCGTTCCGCATAGCTACAATGTTGTAGAACAACTCAAGATAACTCCAACACACATCTTCATCATGGAGTTGTTAAAAATCTCATCAATGCATAAAAAGATTCTCGAGGAAGCATTAGCCTCATCCACCATCCCCGCAGATCTCGATGCGGACCAATTCCAAGCTATGGTCGAAAATATCATAATGCCTAATCTCCTTACATTCTCTAACCAAGATTTCCCCGCCCAACCATCTCACAACCATGCACTTCACTTGGAAGCCATTGTAAACAAGAGAAAAATCAAAAGGGTACTGGTGGATGGAGGTGCAGGTTTGAACATCTGTTCTCTCAGCCTCATCAAGCAGTTGAAAATATCATAAGATTAAATCGACAAATGTAAGGGCATCATGATAAGAGCATATGATGACCAAGAAAGAGTGTCTCAGGGCACGATTAAACTCCCTATTCAAGTAGGGCTAATGCTCATGGAAACCACCAGTCAGGTCTTGGACCTTGACTTGCCATAAAATATCCTCCTGGGACGCCCATGAATCCATGCGATGAAAGCCGTAGCATAAACCTTCCACCAATGTGTGAAATTTACACATAATGGACAAGAGGTTACTATCCATGGAGATCCTGAACCATTTTCATATTGAAAAAATCTTGAGGCAAACTATTACAAAATCCCCCAAGTGCCAAAGAATGATGAGGGTCCATACACACCATACATCGACCCCGCCACTCTCGCGTCCACTTCTGCGACAGAGACACCCGCCATCCCCACCATCCCCACCATCTCTGATATCAAGCTCATCATCCAAGAGGATGGTTATGGAAGCTACAAGCTCCCTAACAATGTTTTTGTAATAGGAGAGTTACCACAATCTCCTAGATCACGAGGACGCCCACAAGAAAACCAAGCTTCCACATCACAAACATATCCTGAAAACTATCCTAAATTCACAAGATGGGGAGACCTTGGCCATGAGATTATTGAAGCAGATCCATGTCACATGTTGTATCAAGATGAAGACCGGTAGCTAATTTACCAATGTACAAAAGAAGCAAGGGCCTACAAATAATGCTTGCAATGGGATACGATAGAAATCAAAGAATAGGACAAAATGACAATGGGCTCATAATACCTATCATGCCAGAGAAACGACCCATAACAAATCTTGGTCTTGGATATACCCCTCCAAGAATAACCATACGTGGCTGAGGTCCTCCAGTTAGAATGGTTAATATTTCTCCTCAGCCAGTACTAGTACAAGTACACTCACCAATAGTCACAGGTAGAGACACACATAATTTTATAACTGAGCCCTATATTAGTAACGATGACGAGGATACCATATCCAATCTACCTAGGTTATTTGAGGACACCACCCTGTGTATGATTAGCACCCTCTCCTTTGAAACATACCATCCAAATCATGAGATCCATTTAGTGTACCCCCAACTGATCGATTATGACCAACGAGGACCACCAGTTCTTGATACATTCAAAAATGATGAGGCACTCTCAGAATTCATGGGATTGAGGGATAACATTCTAGATGGAGATCACAAGGTAGGGTTTATAATGGAGTTGGACACACATGCCTATTACAGGGAAACGATGGAATCCTTCAGTCGCAAAAGTGAGAAACTAAGAATCATATCCAAGTCCTTGAGTGAAAACTGCATTGTGGCACTCTCTGACAAGAAAATAGTAAAAATAAAGGACGTATCCAATGGTGAAAACCTCTCTAAGGCACCTGAGGATGAAGGATTCTATCTTCCTCTAAGAGCTATTCATCAAGAGAAGTCAGCAGTCTTGGCTGAAAAATGCAATCTTGTCAAACTAGGAACAGAGGAGGCCCCACATATCACATTCTATGTAGAATCACTATTATCAGAAGAGCAAGAACTCCTAGCAGCATTCCTAAGGGAAAGACAAATAAACTTCGCATGGAGTTATGCTGATATGCCAGGGCTTGATCCAGAGACTGTGGTTCATCACTTAGAAATGTATCTAGAAGCAAAGCCGATCAAACAAAAGCTTTAGAAAATGCATCCTCAAATCGCTTTGTTAGTTAAAATGGAGTTCAAAAAGTTGTTAGATGCAGGATTTATCCGACCAATTGATTATCCAGAATGGGTGTCAAATTTGGTACCTGTTTCAAAACCTGACGGAGCCATTAGAATCTGTACGGACTTCAGAGATTTGAACAAAGCATGTCCCAAGGATGATTTCCCGCTTCCCAACATCGACATGATAGTAGACATGATAGCAGGGCATGAGATGCTATCACTAATGGACGGATTTTTCAGGATACAACCAGATCATGATAGCAAAAGAAGATCAACATAAGACGGTTTTCACTTGTCCATGGGGGACATACTGCTGGAACATGATGCCATTCGGCCTAAAGAACGTAGGAGCAACCTATCAATGGGCCATGACACTGATATTCCACGACATGATTCATAAAACAGTCGAAGACTATGTCGACAACATTCTAGCTAAGTCAAGGAAAAGACAATATCATATAGCAACCCTAAGTGCTATCTTTGATAAACTGGAGGAATACAAAGTCAGACTAAATCCAAAGAAGTGTGTCTTCGGCGTACAATCAGGTAAATTGCTGGGATACATAGTCTCCATGAGGGGTATCGAGGTAGATCCGATAAAAGTGAAAGCAATCCTTGAGATGGAAGCACCAAAGACATTAAAACAATTGAGAGGCCTCCAAGGTCGACTTCAATCCATCCGATGATTCATAGCACAATTGGTAGACAAGCAGAACCCATACTCTCACCTACTCCACAAGGGGGTAGCGTACAAATGGGATACAAAATGTGGAGGAATTTAACAAAATCAAGGAATATCTACTAACACCACTAGTTTTAATGCCACCCATCCCAAGAAAGTCATTAATCTTATATGTGTCAACAACAACAACAGCCCTTGGAGCTCTCCTAGCTCAGCATGATGAAAATGGAACGGAGAGGGCCATCTACTACATCAGCAGGACAATGGTCGGTCATGAGCTAAATTACTCATTCATCGAGAAAGCCTACCTCACAGTAGTGTTTGCATCCCAAAAATTTAGACATTACATGTTGGCACACAAGATAAAGCTCATTGCTAAAATTGATCCCCTCAAGTATCTCCTATCAAAGGCAATGCTCACAGGCAGAATGGCAAAGTGGGTAATGATATTATTAGAGTATGACATCGAGTATGTAGAGCAGAAATCCATTAAGGGACAAGTTATTGCAGATCAACTAGCAGAAGCACCCATCTATTCTGAGAACCCTCTTATCTTAGAATTCCTAGATGAATCCATCTTTAACCTCAATGTAACTGACCATTGGAAACTATACTTCGATGGTTCATACACACAACATGGATCAGGAGCTGGTGTCTTCTTCATCACCCCACAAGGGGATTGCATACTGAAGTCATACAAATTGGCATTTCCTTGCACCAACAACATCATGGAATATGAGGCTTTGACTATAGGCCTCAGGATAGTAGTGCAATGGAACATCATAGCTCTCAAGGTGTATGGGGACTCGCAGTTGATCATAAATTAGGTCAATAATGAATATCAAACTAAGGATGATAAGCTCACTCAAGACAAGAAATTGGTGGAGACTCTTAAAGAATCTTTCATTGACATAACATTTGAGTAGATTCCAAGAACCAACAACAGAGCAGCAGACGCCATGGCTACAATTGGGTCCCTATTAGACATCCCTCATAACACGCCAAAATATGAATTTCTGATTGAGCAACTTCTCGTTCCCACATTCGACGTACCTGAATCAGAATATGTGTGTGAAATCGTTGGTCCTGGTGATCCTTGATACCATGACATCTACACATATCTTTGCATAGGAGTCATACCCGCTGACCTCCCATCAAACCTAAAATGAACCTTTATCAAAAAGGCATCCAGATTTGTCATCCTAGGTGATACCTTATACCGTAGAAGCATAGAAGGTACCTTGCTATGCTGTTTAAATGTTGAGGAGGCATTAACTGCTTTAACCAAGGTTCATAATGGTATATGTGGCTCACACTCGAGTGGAATGACCATCGCCAAGAAACTGCTGAGGATGGGGTATTATTGGCCCACAATGGAAAGAGAAGTGTGTGATCATGCTAAAAGGTGTTTACAATGTCAACAGCATGGGGACCTCATCCATGCACTCCGACTCAAAAGGCTTCACCGGAAATCGTCACACCATGGCCCGCGCACCAGCGAAGCTGGGGACTTCGATCTCATTTAGAAAAATCTCACTACCTCATCCGATGGCCATAGTTCATCATAAGCGCAGCTAAGTACTTCACAAAGGGGTGGGTGGAAGCCACACTACATGGCGATATATCACTAGAGCCCGGAATCTCAAAATTTATCTGAACTATCTCATATGTGGATTGCGATTATTCACAGAAATGCATTGTCACCAGGATAATGGGTTTTTCGATCAAAGAACAGGAGGGGTTAGCGACTTTGTCGCGAAAATTCAAAATCCAGCGTAACTGCTCCGCTACATTATTATCCCCAAGGCAATGGCCAGCGAGAAACCACAAACAAAACCATCCTCAAAATCGCCAAAAGAAAATGGTCAATAGCGTGGAGTTGTGGCCAGCATCTACAACAATCCCACCCTAAGGGCTTGCTCCAGACCGACATCCACACACACGCAGGTGCCACCCCATTCTCCTTGGTCTATGGATCAGAAGCCGTACTCCCCATTGAGATCGACCTCCCATCCCTCAGAATATCATTGCAAAACCTCATCACTGATGAGGACTACTGGGTGTCAAGATTAAACGAGCTGGAGCTACTGGATGAGAGACACATATATGCTTTAAATCACTTACAAGTCTATCAAAATAGACTCAAACGGAGCTACAATAAGAAAATCAAAAGCAGGACTTTCCAAGTCTGAGAACTGGTCTTAAAAGAAAATCAAAAGAATGTCCCGAATCCCAACAACAAAGGCAAGTTCAAACCTAATTGGTTAGGACCTTTCATCATCACAACAAGTTATAAGTTAGGGGCATATCAGCTATCAACACCTGAAGGGGAACCTCTGTAGGAGCCCATGAATAGTTGCAATCTCAAAAAAAATTATGCCTAAATCTTTAAAGGTATAGAACCAAAAAATCCAAAAAAATTAGAAAATGTCCTGAAAAAATGGTTACTTAGGAAAAAAAATGGCAAACAGGCGTCTTGGTGACAAACAAACAAAAAAAAGCAAAAAAAAATCAAAAAAAATCAAAAAAAGGATCAAAAAAAAGTAAAGAGAAAAATCATCCTCTAGTGAAAACCACTTTGGTGGCACTTTGGGCAAGTACCTCAGTCAAAACCTGGAAAATAGGCGCCTTGTGTAAATAAGCACTTTCCATCCACCAGGATCTTTACGGCTTGTTCGGCATCATCCCTCCATCTTCCATCGCATTTAGGCCTCCATCCATCACTCATCCACTCGCATCTGCACCATAGCTTGGTCCTGTGTTTGTATCATGATCCCTCCTAGTACTACTCAGCCCATCCTCAAGGTCAATTTGTCCTGCCTTTATCAGGGTAGTCTATTGCATCACGCTGGGGGCATGTTCTTATCAGATCGGATTCGTGGATGATCTTAAAATCCTCAAATCAGAAAATCCAAAAACATCAAAAGATCATCAAAATCCAAAAATAGGTCAAAAAGTCAAAAACAAGGTTGTCTTGTCAAACTACATCGTCTCTAAGCTTGAACATAGGCAAGGTTGATCTTTGATCATCCCCCAAGACATTTAGGTCAGTCCTATAGGAGTCCATCATAACAAACTGACATCTCATCATGTATATCGTCATCTGTAAATCAGTCAAGTCGTCATTCGAACTACATGGTCTCTGCATGTATAACGTAGGCAAGGCTAGTCTGTTGACCAGCCCTCGAGACCCCTATGATAGGTCTTTAGGTTAGTCTCTTGGTAAAAATCCCAGAAAATCCCAAAAACATCAAAAAATTGAAAATCAAAACATTTGTAAAATCTCAAAAACTACCAAAAACAGCCTCAAAACATTGCAAAAACATCAAAAACATCCAAATATTTGAAAAAAAATCCATCCATCTCATCTCGCTTACACCCGCAATAACACCACTCATAATAAACTGATCGTCATTATCAACCTTTGGTGAAACAGTTAGAAACAAGTCTAGCAGGTTAAAACTAGAACTCTAAACGTCAAGTCTTAAGTCTAAGTCAGTACGTAAGCAAGTTGATCATCTCTTTGTATTGGTAACACATCATCTGAATTTATCCCATATCAATCATCCTTTATAAACGAAATGATGTGCCACCATCCACTAACATGTCCTAGGATGAATCCTTCCTACAATGGGCATTATCTTTTGGCAATAAGTTTCGGTTATGATCCTTAGAAAACGCATCCTCTTTCTGTTAGCGGTATTGAAGAGCATCAATTTGTTTGTTTACTTGGTCTTTATCTTTTGACTTATCTTATTTTTGCTCATTCCAAGGACGTCTCGATGATATCCCAAAACAGCGGATTTAGAGAAATAGGTATGGGGCAATGATCGTTATCTTTTGTCTGTTGTGCTTGTTGGACATTCTTGTAATATAACCTCGGCGAATACTTGCTTTGTTAGGTATGTATGGAAGAGGTCTAGGGAAACTTGTTGACTATTACAGGGATAGGTTTACCTTTCCGTGTTTTCGTCTGAGGTGTCTGAAACATCCGAAATACATCCTAGCAAGGTTTTCGTATGTTAGGTGTGAACAAGAATACTCCTATCTGATTGTCGAGTCAAAGTCCATCACACTGGGTACAACACTATCCTGGTTTTTCTATACCTCGATACATCGTACCACGTGTGTTATCAAACATAAGAAAATCTGGCCCTTTGAAAATCCCAATTCCTCGGCAAGTAATAATCATCATCATTTGCATTTGTGTCATCTTGTCTCTTGTTGAAATGACTTCTTCTTTTCTTACTAACCGTGCTAACAAAGTACTATGACAGTTGATCATCATCACCATCATCGTCATTGATCCTACATCCACAAATCATTAGCATATTGCATAAGCATATCATATAGGAATCATATGCATTGCATAAGCATATCATATAGAAATCATTAGCATATGGCATAAGCGTATCATATAGGAAACATATGCATTGCAGTTTATCATAAACATTCTTCATAAATAGGTGCATCCATGTCATTGCATTTCACCCATTACATAGCATCAATTATTACATAAACATTGCATTTGCATTTCATAAACATTTCATATTACCATCTATCATATAAATCATCACATAGCATCTACAAAAGCATTCCATAATCACTTTTGCATAATCATAAGCAATAGGTATATAAGTGTAATCAAGGGAAAATCAGATTTGTTAAAGGGGTTAGCACAATAACATTAAAATCCATTGAAGTAACAAAGTACAAAGGAAATGAAATAAAAAATAAAGGAACAATATTACCATAGATCTTCATCTTCCATGCTTCACCTTTGTTACACCTTCTAGTTTGCAGCAAATCAAATGGGGCCCTCAGATTTCAAATGAGCACCTAGACTAATGTCAAAGCCCTATGCAAAGGTTGAAGGATTTATCTAAAAGCAATGACCTCACAATAGACTGAAATGACAATGACTGCAAATGACAATAATAATAACCTAAGTTGATAGAATGAGCCTGAGAGAGAGAGAGAGAGAGAGATCCCTCTAAATAAGAACAAAATTGCCATTTTATAAAAACTGCAATTTTGAATGTGTGGCCAGGACGAGAAGATGACAAATACCCTAGAATCAAAGGTCAAGATTGAATGTTGTAGTATGGACTGGGGTTAGGTCAAAATTAGGGCAATGACAAGAAATGAAGGGTTGAGATTGAATTATGAGATAATTCAATCAAGGGCCGAAATTAAATGAGATGTCAGGAGATAAGATTTGATTTGGAGGATAAGATTGGCATGGACAAAGAGGTTGCTGGAGAAATTAAATAAATAAAATTATTTAATTTAGGTGACCAATGAATAATTAAATAATAAAGATATTATTTAATTATAGAGGAATGTGACAAAAAGGATTATTTTGAATTAAATGATGATTTAATTCAAAATTCAAGAGAGTGGGCTAAATTAAATAAATAAAATTTATTTAATTTATGAGAGAAGAGGCTACTGAATAATTAAATAATTAAAATAATTATTTAATTATAGTGGGAAATGGATAAAAATTAAATAAATAAGAATTTATTTAATTTTAAAAAGAAGGGGACTTAATTAGTGACGTAATTAAATAAATAAAATTTATTTAATTAATCAAGAGGAAAATAAATGACAAAGGGAAATTAAATAAATTAAGAAATTTATTTAATTAAAGGAAGACTTTAGACAATTAATGACGTATTTAATAAATAAAATTTATTTATTTAATAATCATGAGGAATAAATGACATGAATTAATTAAATAATTATGAATTATTTAATCAATAGTCGAATGTGGATCGAGGACATAATTAAATGACTTAATTATGCTAGGACGAAAGTGGTAAAAATGAAGCTTGCAGGCCTAGGTCATTTTTAGGTGTCTACATTTTGCCCCTCTTTGTCATAATGTCGCTTGTCGCGTTGTGACAAAGAAAATAAGTCAAAGATATGCCCCAGCAAGGATACAGAGTATCACTGCCCCCTCGGGAAATTTTCAAATTTTGGGTCAGCGCTAGAAAAATTTGCAAAGGGTCCCAATAAATCAATCTGATGATCAGAAAAACAACGGCGCAATCAGTTTCAAATTCTGATATGTTTAAATCAACTTACGGGGAAGCCAAAGGTGTTCAAATGAGCCTCCAGTATTGACTTTGGTTAAAAAAAATGTCATTTTGACCTTATAAATAGGTTGACAAAGGGGTTAAAGTCAATTCACTTTTACTATTTACATTGTGAAACTCGAGAGCTCAGAGCGAAAGGCGCAGCAGCGAAGATGGTTATTCCAGTGTCAGAGCACCGCGGAGAGATCGTGAGGACCTTCAGACGGCCAGAGGGCTCAGCGCCGGTGGTATGTACCCTAAACTCACTTTGTCATTTTATCGTTTTACGTGTTTTTTAATGTTTTCTAGGGTAGTCAAAGAATGTGCCGCAACGCATATGCATTCGCATAAGCCGCAACTGCCTTCGCGTTCGACGCGTTTGATGCGTCGCAACGCAAGTGCACAGACAAAATCGGTTGCACCGGTTGTTCGCGCCGCATTTGATAATTCATGTGACGCAAGTGACTTATCGAGTCGTATTTGACCGCTGGAAAGCCGCAATCGATATTTTGCGACGCAATTGCTATGTTGGAAGCCGCATTTATACAATCATGTCGCCATCGCCATTTTGTGACGCATTCGCAAAATTGCTTGATGCAAGTGTCTTATCGGAACACAATTGTCATGTCGAGTCGCAATTGTTGTTTTGAACGACGCATTAGTGTTTTCGTGACGCAACTGCCTGTTTCATTAATAAAACTTGTTTTTGTGTTTACATGGCCCTAATTGTCTTTCATGATGTTGACATTTGTCCTAGAAGTGTTGATGCAGTGTTCATCTTTTTGCAGAGGCAGCTTGCCCCTATCTACACGAGAGAGAGCAGACCGACCACCTTTCGGTTTGCTAATCAGCTGAGCCCACGAGAGCGGTGGCAATTGATGCGACTGGGTCTATTTTATGCTGCGTTCATGCCCGCCATTCAGGCGAACAGGGGACTATTGACTGCCTTGTGCGAGCGGTGGCACTCTGAGACCTGTTCTTTCCACCTACCAATAGGTGAGGCCACCATTACCCTGGAGGATGTCTACCGTATTCTCTGGATTCCTATTCAAGGGGAGCGGATTGTGTATGATCCACGTCATGGCGAGCAGACCTTTCGTGCGTATTATTAGGATCAGGGTGCCGGACTCGACATTCAGGGTTATGAGATCCATTGGGAGTTCCTAGCAGAGCACTATGGGCGCTTCGATGCATTCTTGGCAATGACGATTGCGGGTATCCTGATTCCTGACCGGCGAGGTCATGGATTTCCAATTGGTTGGGGGGACGTCCTGGTCGGCATGAGGTGAGACAGGACAGTTTATGCGTGGGGTCCTTGCCTGCTAGGGATGCTATATCACCAACTTCATGATGTAGAGAGTATCTCCTACGGGACCACCCTTATGATGATCTGGGCATGGGAGCACATTGCCATATTCCGGCCTCCCATTGACAGACCGCAGCTGGCTGAGGGGATGCCCTACTCTTACTACTATGCTGGCGCATTACAGCAGACCCACATGGGCGAGACGGGATGGTGGCAGCATCAGATTGATACCATGGTGACGTTCATCTGGAGGCCATACAAGGATTGTGAGGCATGGGATGATGAGGATGAGCATCTGAGCTTCTATAGACAGTACAGATACCTTATTGGCAGGACAGTGCAAACGTCCTTGATCATTGAGATGTACCTGCCGCAGCGCGTATTGAGACAGTTTGGCGAGCAGCAGGATGTGCCCATGGGGATGGCAGAGTATGGCAGGTCGTCCAGAGAGTATGCATGGGGGCCGGCCATCTCAGTGGCTTTCGCGACATTGCAGATAGACGGGTTAGTAGCCCAAGCCTGGGGTTGGAGAGGAGCAGTAGATCCGGGTACGACGCCGACATATGATCATGTGTGGCAAGCACGCCGACCAGTGCCCTTGACAGATCCTGACGGTCGGGCACCAGTTGACAGGCGGTCGGTTATTCCTCGGGTGCCACGGGTCAGACGAGGTGGCAGAGGTAGGGATGGAGGCAGAGACCAAGGCAGAGGTAGAGGCAGAGGCAGGGATGGAGATGGAGGGAGGGGTGGAGACGGAGGGAGGGGTGGGGATGATGGAGGCAGGGATGGAGGCAGAGGAGGAGATGATGGCAGAGATGGGTGGAGGCGATAGCGAGTTGGGCAGAGACAGGTCCAGAGGGTACGCCCATGAGTGGCGAGGGTGGTATTAGATGCCATCCCAGAGGTTGGTGAGGAGGGAGGGTGAGGAGGGAAGCCCGGAAGAGGGAGGGACATGGGGGAAGGGTGGAGGGGAGGGAGGGGTGGAGAGGAGGGAGGGATGGAGAGGACAAGGAGGTGAGGAAGGGAAGGAGATGGAGGATGGAAGGAGTGGAAGGATGGACGGGAGGATGGATGCAGGGATGGTGAGGAGGAGGAGATACCATCCGCCTCAGGGTTGCCGTCAGATGCCACAGCAGATTAGAGGGTGCTAGAGCTTCAGCAGAGATTGGACGCCAGCTTGGCATAGGTCAGGTCTCTACAGTCAGCCTTGGAGGTAGCCCGGGTAGAGCGGAATCAGGCGGTGATCCGCCAGCAGGATGCAGCCCAGTGGTGCACCGAGTTTGCAGCCTTGTGCACAGGACCGATGGGAGACATGGCTCGAGAGCTTGCCAAAGTGAGCACCAGATTGGGGCAGTACAAGACCCTTTATGAGCAGGCAGTGCCGCCAGAGCAATGGGATCATACCTTGTCCTGGTCACAGACGAGGATAGGCAGTGGGCACAGGTCAGGCAGTGGTAGTGGTACCAGGAGCCATACCAGTGTCGGAGGGTCTACTTCGACAGGACATACTTCAAGTCACAGGTCACATCATTCATGCAGGCACACTCTGGGTCACAGCCATGGGTTGATTGGTTCAGCGTAGAGGTCAGTACCGGGCCAGCCACCAGTGACAGATCCGTCCCCCTCTCAGAGTCCGGCCGCAGTCACTTCACAGTTATTAACTACTGTCAGGATGATACCTTCACTCGCGGTTCCATCAGTTTCTCGGACAGAGGTTGCTACAGGACCCCCCATTGCTTCAGAGCCAATGACAGGGCCTCAGCCACCACCACATTCCTCACCCCAAGGGGATGATGAGAGCCTGCCCTAGGGGCATACTTGTATTTTGACACACTATGTATATTATTGAGCCTACGAGCTCCATTTTTGGGATATCCGTTGACTCTATCCTGTGACATTGTACCTTTTTGAGATGATTCTATATGATGATGCAGTTTTGATGCGGCCTACATGTGTTATGTGATGCTTTTGCTTTATGTATTATGACATGTATGATGTTTAATTTATGATGTATCATGTATGTGATTTGATGCCTATGTTGTGATTTTTTTGATGCCATGATGATGCAATGCTTATTTATATGATGACGTATTGATGTAAAAGATGCAACACTGATGATTACGTTAATGCAATGTTTGTGTTTATGTATATGATTTAATGCCATGGATGATGTATGTATGGACCTAATGCATTGTATATGATCATGTATGCACTTATGTTTTTGGATGTCACAGGATATCATCGCGGGATGGACGAAAGAAGATGATGAAGCTGGTGAGAGAGGATGACCAAATCGAAGAAGAGAAGACATGAAACCTATGAAAATGCATGTTAATTCCTAGACCAAATCCTTCAAAACTTTATTGTAGGACTTTTAATATTTATTGCTCTTAATCATCATTGGGAAAATTGTTGTAATGGCCAACAAACACCATGATATGACATAGATCAAGGTGTGCAAGGTCGTACCATTACCTAAGACAAACAGTCACAGACAAGGATGATCATGACTCATGCTAGGAGCATGGTTGCCCCAGTCTTTTTGCCATAATCAACCACAAGCAGAAAAAAGAAAGAGACAAGGACAAATCATGAAACGTCGTTGCTTCTCTAAATCCTGTTTCTAGGACATTCTTGAGAAACTAGTGACATGATTGCCAAAATACAAAAATAAAGTCCCTATAATGATATGTCGTTGCTTTTCTAAATCCCAGAATCAGGACCTCGCTGAGAAACTAGTAGTCATGCGTGTCAATTGACATGATACGTCGCTGCTTCTCTAAATCCTACTTAGCGGGATCCCGCTGAAAAACTAATATCATGATAAAAGATCAAAAGACAGTGTGTCAAGTGTTTGCCAAGTGCGTCTGGATATCCATTGTTCTAATGTCAAGATGCCATATTTGATAATGTCGAGATGTCGAAATGTTTAAAGTTTCGATTGACATTGGAAAATGCCGAGAATTAGTAAATTCAGGAAGGACACATCCTGAATAATGCCGATGACTAGAGGATTTGATCCCTAATGGTCGTAAGGGGTCCCTCAAAATAATGACGGTGCCTAGGAAGGACACATCCTAAGGCATAAATGACAGAGTTGGTTCTTCAGAAGGACACATCTGAAGAATACTGATGTCATGAAGAGTGATCCTTAGATGTCAAGGGGATCACTCAAAAGGTCGAATGACGATGACGATGCCTAGGAAGGACACATCCTAAGGCATAAATGACAGAGGCTATCTTTCAGAAGGACTCATCTGAAGACTAACCGAAATTTGATAGTTTGACTGGTGTATGATGATTTGACTTGCTTTGACCAATTTTGACTTGTGCTTGACTGTATGCCGACATTGTCATGATGATATGAGTGACATATTGATGAGGTAGCCATGTTTGAACAAATGATTATTTTACTTTGTTTCGGGAGTTTTCCCGTGCCGAAAAATAATTGAAGACTTTTGACGTGTGTGCCAATGTAGTGCCATGAACCCTAATGGACTGACCTAGTGTAGCCTCGGGGGCTCATCGATAGATGGCCTTGCCTACGTCATACACTCAAAGACCTCGTAGTTCGACACGACCAATGACTTTGTCTTGATGAACGAAGATTGCGTCATGATTTTATTTTGACAAACCTAAAAGGACTAACCTAATTTCTCGGGGACTCAAGTATGAGTCTTGCCTACGTAGCATATGCACAGAGACAACATAGTTCGGACAGATGACAAAGACCGATTTGACATGATTGACTTTGACCAGAAATGACAGTGTGTTCGTGTTCTTCGAGTGGTCTAATGATTTTGTTTGATGTTTTCTTCAGGACGTTTTATGATTTTTAGGTCTTTCTTCAAGACTTTTTGTGATGTTTCTGGTCATTTTTCAGGACTTTTTGCCAATGTTTTTGTCTTTTTTCAGGACTTTTTGTGATGTTTTTGTCTTTCTTTTTTTTTTCAGGACTTTTTCCCAATGTTTTTGTCTTTTTTCAGGACTTTTGCCAATGTTAAGATCATGTGTGACATCCACTGCAGTTTCATGATAAACATTTTTCCCCCAGTCAGGTCTAAGACTTAGCCATTCACAAGTGATATGGACGGGATGGTGCTGACTTGGTAGACGAACAGTCGTCAGGACTTGATTTCAATCATTTATCTACTATGACAGGTAAGGTAGGATGTGATGGTGATTTGTGGAATAATGGCAGAAATACATTTTTATCCTAGGCCAAGTTAGATCAAGTGACAGTAGATGGCAGAGCAATGATTGATTATGCATGGCGCCTGTTTGCCAGCTTTTCACCATGGTACTTGTCCAAAGTCCTTGTTTGCCAGGTTTTCACTATTGAACGAATCATTTTTATCTTTTCTATTTTCTTAACTTTTTTATTTTTTATTTTATTTTATTTTATTTTATTTTATTTTTTTTTGTGTCACCAAACGCCTGTTTGTCAAGTTTTCATCAAGGTAACGATTTTTATCATTTTTCAAATTTTTTGTATTTTATGGTTTTCAGCTCCATCTTCTGATGCTATGCATAGAACTTTCGGAGATGTAAACTGTTGATGGGCTCAATCAACTGTTCCCCATCTGGAGTTGCCAATTGATATGCTCTGGAACTAAAAGAAGATATGATAATATATGGACCCAGCCAGTTTGGTTCAAATTTTCCTGGCTTTTCTCTATCTGCTTAGTTCTTAGGGTTCTGCATGAGAACCAGGTCGCCAATGTCAAACTTTCTGACCATAACCTTTTTATTGTAGTTGTGACAAAGGCGGTTTTGATATGCTTGGAGGTGATTCAGTGAGTTTTGTCTTTTTTCGTCCAGCATTTCCAGCTCGTGCAAGCGTGATTGTCGGTATTCCTCTTCATTAGTTAGACCCTTCAAAGAGACTCATAGTGAAGGAATTTTGACCTCAATGGGTAAGATGGCTTCAGCGCCAAAGACTAGGGCGAATGGGGTGGCCCCTATAGGCGTATGAATGCTAGTTCGGTAAGCCCACAGAGCAGGGTTAAGTTGTATGTGCCAGTCACGGCCAGCGTCATTGACAGTCTTTTTGAGAATCTTGACAATGGTTTTATTCGACGCCTCAGCTTGGGCATTTCCTTGGGGGTAATATGGGGATGAAAAGTGGTGTTGGATATGGAATCGCTCACATAACTCCCGTATGTCTTGGTTTTTGAATGGACGTCCGTTGTCATGATGATGGATCGCGGGAAGGCCATACCGCAAAATGATGTAGTTGAGGGATGAACTTTGATATTTGTTCACAAATTTATATATGCGTCAATGGATGGCTTGATCCACTTTGTGAAATACTCAAAGGGGCGGATACCGAATTTATGGCCGTTGGATGAGTTTCGATGAATCTTACCTTAATGCAGGTCGAAGTCCCCATTGAGCTTAAGGGGCCAAGGAGAAGGATTCCACGTATTCTTGTGTTGAGCATGGACTGTGCCACTGTATTTTACATTTGGCGCATAAGTTCTGACATATTCAAGTGCATCTTTTTCCATTGTCGGCCAATAATACCCAAGTCTTGTTAGTTTCTTAGCTAGAGTAGGACCACTCGAATGAGATCTGAATATACCGTCATGCACTTCACATAAGGTCGTACATGCTTCATCTGTGTCTAGACATCTAAGGATGGTATTGTCGAAACTACGGCGGTATAGGGTGTCACTGATAATGGCATACCTTGCGAATTTCCTAATGAAGGACTTCCTTTGGTTAGCTGGACAGTTCTATGGGAAGGGTTTGAGTTTTAGATAGTCATAAATCGTCCCTGGATACTCATGAGAGTTGGGACTAAATGTCTGCAAAACCATTTCTCGGGATTATGGGATATCAAAGTATGCCTAAAAGACAACAACTATTTCATTTAGGAACTCTGGCAAAATTGTGACACATTTTAGGGATGTCCAGAGAGAACTAATAGTGCAGCCATTAAGGCCACCAAATTTTATTCTGTGCCCTGGGGATTTGTTCAAAAGTAATCGATTGGAAGTATGTCAAGAAACTATCCACCATCCTCTTGTAGGGAAGCAACTTCTCATCCTTTATTTCATAGTCATCATTCACTTGGTTGATTACTAGCTGGGAATCCCTGAATACAAGCAATGTCTGAATTTTCCATTTGATTGCCAACTTGAGACCTGTAACTAGTGCTTCGTATTCGGCGATGTTATTTGTACAAGGGAAAGCGATTCAAAATGACTTAGGAATTGAATCCCCTTGTGGTGTGATGAATAAGATTCTAGCGCCTGAGCCATGACCAGTGTGAGACCCATCAAAATACAACTTCCATGGTGTTGCTGGTTCCACATGAAAAATGGACTCGTCAGGAAAATCAGTTACCAATGGATGTGAGACGGATAGGTGCATTCACAAATTGATTCTGCTATTACTTGCCTCTTTTTATTCCCTACTAACATAATTATATGTCGCCCTCATTTAGGGATCATTATGACCCATTTTTCCAATTCCACCATTAACGCCGGCCACCTCTAATGCATTTCAATGGGTCAATTCAAAATCAGCTGTGTCCGGATGAGAGCATATACACGCCTTAGTTTTGGCTGGCCAAAACAACGCGAGGCATGCACGCTCAATGTATGTGTAATTCAACCCATAACCTACCGCAAAGGGTTGATGTAGTAGGATTGTTTCCTTTTTCTTTCCCTTCATGACTTCCTATTTTGCCAAGAATGCCCTAAAAGCCTAACTAAAGGTTGATGTATAGAATTAATGGCTTTCCTAGATGGGCATACATGAGAATCGGGTGTTGATAGCGTGTAATATTTGGATTTGGTCGGAAGGCTCCTGCTGAAATTTATCCGGCCCATACAAGCGTACATTACAATTTTGCGCAATGTACTGAAATGTGGGTGGCAATTTATCTGCCAATTAGGCTATGAAACGTCGAATAGATTGTACTCTTCCTTGCAGAGTTTTGAGTTCACTGATCCATTTGGGTGGAGGCATGTCTATGATTGCTTTGACCTTTGCCGGATCAACCTCTATGCCTCTTTGGGAAACTATGTACCCCAATAGTTTACCTAATGTGACCCCAAAAACACACTTCTTAGGGTTGAGCCGAACTTTGTACTCTTCCAGTCTCTTGAAAATTTTGTCGAGTACTTTCAAATGATCTTTCCTTGTTGCTGATTTGGCCAATAGGTCATCTACATAATCTTCCATTATACTGTGCATCATGTCATGGAAGATCGTAGTCATAGCCCTTTGATACGTGGCACCTGCATTTTTAAGACCGAAGGGCATGACGTTCCAACAGTATGTACCCCATGGGCACATAAATGCTGTTTTGTGCTGATCCTCAGGAGCGATGCGGGTTTGATTATAGCCAGAGAAACCATCCATGAGGGATAGCATATCATGTCCCACAGTTAGGTCGACTATGATGTCAATGTTGGGCAAAGGAAAGTCATCCTTTGGACATGCTTTATTTAGGTCTCAAAAATCTGTACATACCGAATCAGTCCATTTGGCTTTGTCACCAGCACTAGGTTGGAAATCCATTCAACATAATCTATAGACCTTATGAATCCGGCATCCAGTAATTTCTTTAACTCGCCTTGACCAATAGAGCAACTTGAGGGTGCATTTTGCGCAACTTCTGCTTGACTGGTTTAGCATTGGGTAATAGTGGCAGATGATGCAAAACCAGTTGGGGTCCAATCCTGGCATGTCTGAGTAGGACCATGCGAAGTTTATTTTCCGTTTTGCAAAGAATTTATGAAATTTTGGTTTCTCTTCATCAGTCAATGATGCGGCAAATAGGACCATCTTGGGGTCTTCTGCAGTTGAAATGTTATCCTCTATTGTGTCCTCAATAAGCATGGCTGATTTCTCCTGTTGCACAGGGAAAAAGTCTAGTCCTCCATCTTTGGGCGCCTCAGAGAGGTTTTCACCCGCAGATTCGTCCTTTATTTTTACTATTTTATCGTCAAGAGGTGCCTTTCGGTTTTCACCTAGAGACGTTTCATTTTTTACTTTATTTTTACTTTTGCGACTAGAGGACTGGACAGTCTCGCCGAAGTATGCCGCGCAGTCTAAATCAATGGCAAATCCTGATTTGTGGTCCCCACTGGGTATGCCTTCTCGTAATCCCATGAATTTGGCAATGGCTTCATCATTTTGGAATGTGTCCAGAACTGGCGGTCCTTGTTGGTCCCAATCGACTAATTCAGGGTAGACTAAAGAAATGCCATCGTCAGGGCTAGTGAATTGGGGTGAGGATGCGGATAGCATGCAGATGGATTCATTGATGCTGTAGATGAGGTTATCATCATCCAACTCTATATCGGACTCTATCCAATATTCTCCTTCACTAGTGTCATATTCATTATCGTAATAAGGAGTGAAGGGTTTAGAGCCTTGGTTATCAATGTCGTCTGATGCTTCGGATAGATTAGACTGATGGGGTTCAGATGACGATTGTTGTGTGTCATGAGGAGTGGTAGTAGGACTTTGGCTGTTTGGTGCTTGTCCAATTTTGAATGTTTTCCAAAATCGTTGTTCAGAGGTCAGTTCCCCTGGTTCGACAAACAAATCATCAAGACAGTAGTCACTTAGGGATCATTCTGAGCCAAATTCCCACTCATGGGAGTCAGTTTTGGTTAGGGTTTCCCTAGTAGTTTCGACACTGTCAGAAGCATGTACTCACTCATTTGAAAGTCCAGAGGTATGTCGATCGCCATTGGCAAGTGATCCAAACCCTAATCCAAGATACTTCAGAATTTGAAAAGCTTCTATGGGTTCCCTTCGGCCAGTTTTATTTTTTCCAAGGCCACTAGTACCATCGTAGCCTTTAGCCTTCATGATGTTGTAACCTTTTCCATATTTTTGAATTTGTAATGGAGGTAATGCGACTGTATCCTTATAGATCCATCCGGTGATGTCAGCAAGGTCTTCATCACTCATGTCTCCCCACTTGATAAAAACTGTATTCGGTGGAACTTTGAAGGTTTCTTGAGGTTCCATTCTAAAACATGGCCGCCCATATATCTTTGGAGGAGTGGGTATTGTAGTTATGTTGTATGGTGTATTTAATTTGAACTCTCCACAGCCCAGGTCCTGGATTTTGACAGTTGCCTCAGCCTTAGGGCTGGTGGAAGGTAGTGGTATGGCGGAAGACGTGGATGGAGTGGGTGTGGAAGATGACATGAGTGTGGAAGGATCGATGTATTTGGACGACGAGGAGCCAGGTGCTTCTCAGTTGATAGGTACTCGGTTTTCGGAGATACCCCTTAAATTGGTACAATATTGGAAAGGATCAGGGTCTCCGTATATGGTTACTTCTGTACCGTCAAAAGGAAACTTCAGGCATTGGTGGTATGTTGACAGAACGGCTTTTAAGGCGTGGATCCATGGACGGCCAAGTAAGATGTTATATGGTAGTTCCAAATCCAAGACCTGGCAGGTGGTGTCTACAATGACCGGTCCCACTCTGATAGGGAGAGAGATAACACCTCGTCAAGAGCGTTCCTCATCGTCGTATGCTTTGATCACTATACTTTTCGTTGGGTCTACGCATGCGTAAGAGAACCCAAGAGCCTTAACCAGTTTGAGGGAGCATATATTCAACCCTGCTCTGCCATCTATTAAAACCCGTCTAACCTTGTGCTTGTGAACAAAAACCTCTATGTGTAGTGCGTCATTGTGGTTGGTTTTATGTGATGAGTAATCTTGGTCCGAGAAGGTGACGTGGTGCGGCGTGGTGAGATACCCCACCATAGTTTCAAACTGATTGACATCAATGTCCTTGGGGACCGACGACTCTAGGAGAGTTTTATCTAGGATTTCTTTGTGCGCAGGAGAGATACAAAGCAGCTCAAGGATAGATATTTGCGCAGGAGTCTTTCCTAGTTGGTCAATGAGGTTGAACTGACTTTTGGGTTTCCACTGTTGTGGGGTTGAGACAAGTTTTGGCTGTTTAGCAGATGAAGTTGGTTGTGATTGCCTAGTAGATGGGCCTGCTATAGTGATTTTGGCTTGTCTAGGGGGAGGTGGACCAGCTATAGTGACCTTGCCACTTCGTGTAGTAGCATTACACTTGGGTGCTCTCTTGACCGTGATGGTATTGATGTATTCATCATCTGTTCTGACATTATTTATAATAGGTCCACCAAAATAGTCGTACTTGGCTCGGGCGAAGTTAGCTTGATTCTGTGAACCTGACATGGACGCATTATGAGAACCATGATCCTGCAATGGATTCGTGTGGATAGTATGATCGACATTGGAGGTGAATTGTGATCCACCTACTTCGATTGTGCGATTTTCAATAAGGTCTTGTATTATTTTTTTTAGTTGACGACAATTGGAGGTTGTGTGCCCTTTTACTCGATGGTATTCACAAAGTGCATTGTCATTCCATCATGCTGGTTTGAATTGTCCCGAGTCATAAGGTTTTATTTCTGGAAGTGTGATGACCCCGTGCTGGATGCATTTCTTAAGGACTTCTTCAATGGGTTCACCCAAATGAGTGTATGTGCGACCTTTAGGAAATTGCCTCATTTGACGATATTGTCCTTGACTGTTTTGGCCACTTTGATTGTTTGAAGAGGTATTGGGAGGAGGTGTCAATGTCGTTGTTGGTCTGTTTTGTTGTTGAACCCCTTTCAGGGCCAATACAGGACTTGCAGTGTTGGCATCCACAACACCGTCATTTGTAACATGCTTATTCTTGACCCAATATTTGTTTTTGTCAGTGGGTGGGTTGGTGTTTGTGTTTTTCAAACCATATCTCAGTTCTCCCTTTGTGATAAGGGCTTTCTCAATTTGGACCCCCTTTTGAACTAATTCTGTGAAGTTTGTGCAACAATGTATTTGTAATGCGAATTTTAGGGGTCCTAGAAGCGTTTGGACGAACATGTCGACTTTTTCCCTTTCAGGAATGTCAATGTGACATCGACTAGCAAGGCTTCTCCATTTTTGAAAGAATGGAATAAATGTCTCACCAGAGTCTTCTTGCGTGAGATTGCACAAGCTAGTGATAGAGGTATCCATGTCAATGTTGTACGCGTAATTTCTTATGAATTTTCGTTTGAGCTCATCCCATGTCTGGATATCTTTTTGCGTTGAAAACCATTCAAGGGCTTGACCCGCCAAACTTTTGGAAAAAAGTCTCATCAAGTATGTTGGTTCGTAGGCGATATCCATACAGTTAGTTGCGAATTCGCGAAGATGTTCAATGGGATTTCTCTTGCCTCTATATTTTGTGAAGTTGGGTGACACGTATCCTGGTGGAAATGCAGGCATGTATAAGTTCGTGTCGAATGGGTATACATCTAGGTCATATGATATTTCTGATTTCCTGCCTGAAATGTATATGTTTTGCATAGTTTTCTCCATGTCCCTCATTCTTGCTTTGAGTTCATCTATGGTAGGATCGTTTACATTTCCGTGTGTTGGGTTGCTTGGTACACCATGTGTTCCTATCTGGTGTGCGTGGATGTTGGTATATTGTGGTGGTACGTATGACGTGTGTTGTTGGTATTGGAAGTTATGATTTGGTGCCTGTTGATGAGTATGAATGTTGGATGAGTATGTTGGGATATGTCCCCCAGCCATGTGTGTCATTATTTGGGGGATGTTGTGACCATGAATGTTATGGTGTATCAATGATGTCATGGGTTGTGTTATTTGGCCACCTTGTGTAAATTGTTGGTTTTGTACAAGGGGGACATTTGTATTTGTGCCTTGGGAGGCAATGACATTTGACTGTGTTGTCATGTTAATGTTTTGTTGTTGTCCTTTAATAAAGATACGTCCTGTGGCTCCTCCCAAAGGGTTTTGTGAATTACTACTGAACGGATTTGTCGAAGTTGTGTTCATGGTGGTAGATGTAGTTGTCAAAGGGGGATTGTGGTGACTTGATGATGCCCCCGCGGTATTTACTGTCACGGTAAAAAGAGGATTGGAATAATTTTCCCACGTTGTTGAGGAGCCAAGAGTGGTTCCATCCGATTGGGGTAGTGTTGTGGATGTTGTGGATGATTGTGATCCCCCAATAGATGCAGCATTTATTGTGTTGGAGATGTTTGGGACGTTGGGCGTGGTATGTACTGTCGTTGTCGTCCCAAAGGAAGTATTGTTTGTTGTATTTAGAAGTTGACCACTATGTGACATGTTATGTGCGTTATTGGTATTAGGGTCATGAAGTGTCAAATTTAGCGTGTTGGCATCAAATCCTAGTGGTAACTTAGCTCCTTCACTCAAGAGCATGGCTAGGAATCTGTCTCTATCGTGACGAGCTATTGTTTCAGCAAGCTGATAGACCTCTGGGTCTTGTGTCAATGCCTCTATGTGTTCTTGAAGTAGTTGACCGTTTTCATCTCTTTGCAAGTAGAGGTCGAATGTACTGTTTGACGAGGATTGTGTTGTCACTGGAGGTTGATTGTCTAGATTGGAAAATGGATCGTACAAGGTCCAGTTTGAGTCATGTGGAGGATTGTTGACGGTAAATGGGGGGTCTTGCCTAAAGTTTTCCATTTGTCTCTTTTTTTTTTGAAGTCTGGTTTCAACCATAAATGAGATTGCTCAAATGAGAATGACCACTAAATGCAAGTATGACAGTATGGGAAGTCTAGGGTTCAAAATGACGACTAAGATGACTAATATTTTTGGATTTTTGTGAGTAAGGTATGCAATGTGTACGCAATGTAAGATAAGGTTATCTAAGCACTTCTAAGCTTGAACTTTGTTTTCGATTTGGACTGCTAAAGGACTTTGTTGTAAATGACAAGTTGACAAGATCTAAGTGACTAGTGAGTCTTCCTAACTAGACTTTTGAGTTGGAAGAAATCTCACAAAAGAGGACAATGACTAAAAGGGAGTTTGATAACTTGGTCCAAAAGAGTCTCATTTCGAAAACAATGACTTTGCAAAGTGTACTAAGATTTGCCTAATCCTAAGTATGCAAAAATGTGAACCTAGGGATATTCTAATGCCAAATGTATGCAACGAAAAAGGAATGAGGTATGAAACCTATGGTGACTAATGCAAACTAATGGTCAAGAATTTGAGCAATATCAAGTTTGGTTTCTGACAGAATCTTCTTGATGACAGTGTTTAACAAACGGTTGACAATTTGAAGACCTCTGGTTTTTACTGTGAAGTTTAAAATTCTGACAGGCAAATGCGTCACCGTTTAGCAAATGCAGTACAGTTTTTCACTTGCGACTTTCTGACTGTCAAATGCGACTCGATTTAGCACATGCAGCTTTCAAATTGACAGATGCGTCGCGATGCCTACAGATGCGGCGTTCTGAGTCTCAAATGCAGTTTATCAGAGCAGTTGCGTTGTAGAATATCAGTTGCGGTTTGACAGATATAACAGTTTTGTTTCAAGGTGATTTTCTTGTCATTTTGATGGAAAGTTTGATCTGTTTGGTGACTGTTTTGTTTTGAACTGTGGTAAAAACCAGAAAACACTTAACAAACACAGCGTTTTATAAAGTAACCAAACACACATCAGATAAGCATGATCCTAGGTTAGGCCATGACAATATTCGCTAGATTCCACGCGGGTTTCCCCAACCGCATATCTGTAGCGTGTGAATTCAGAAGCTTGGCTGCACGGGCTCCCCCTTACAGTGCACTCTCTTCTCAGGCCAACCAAGCTTCCAACCCCCATAAAACTCCCATGGCGAGCTGATCACCTCTACTACAAACTGCGAAAGTGTGGATGCCTTCACACCGACCGGTGCTGCGCTAGCAAATAGAAGGATTTTGGCTTTCTATACAAGAGTTTTTAGTTCGGGACCCCCGTTTGAGTGGCCATACATGGGGCAAGAGATTAATCACCATTAAGGTGGCACTCTAGCCTGAAGAGGTTAAGCTCAACAGGGTTTAAGGGAGTACAACTTCGTTCGTATGACACATCTGCACAAGCAACCTTAGGTTTTCCCTTAAGGTTTACATTTATATACCGGTCGGGGGTAGCTTTGCTTTAGCTCTGTTGCCGGTTTGAGTCGCGTTGGGGTGATGAAATCCACAGGCAAGCCCAATTTCTAGAGTTGGTAACCGTTTCTCTTACACCCAAGATCGCCCAAAAGCGCGAGGCGAGAGGATACTCTGATGTACCAAGTCAAGGTAAATAACAAATAAGAATGGGTCTAGTTTTCTGATCACAAGGTTTTCACCAAGTGAGAGCATACTCACCTACCATTCCACAATCACAATCAAGCATAAAAGACAATGATTTCATTTTATATGCACCAAATTCAAATGTTTGCTACTCTAGAAATAAAAACAAGCACGATGTTTGTTATTCCTTCTTTAACATGTGAATCTGCAAACAATGAGTATTAGTAGTCTCTTATGCAATGGTCTTCGACAAACGAATGAGGATTGCCACACGCTACAAGAGAGGATTAGTAACACAAAATCTAATCTATCCAACATGCAGGAATAAAACAGAATACAGAAAAAATAGAAAACCAGAAAACCAGTAACTAGAAAAACCCAAAAATCTAAAAATCAAAATGGCAAAACTGAAAGAAAATTTTACCAAACAGTTGTGGCTCGACAGGGCAGATGCGTCGTTCGGGTCTTCAAGTGCAGCTCGGAATATCAAATGCGTCGCATAAAGCCCGAAACCAGAAAAACCCAAAAATCAGAAAATAAAAATGGCAAAACTGAAAGAAAACTTTACCAGACAGATGCGGCACGGCAGAGCAAATGCGTCGTTCGGGTCTTCTAATGCAGCTCAGAATATCAAATGCGTCTCTGTAGTTGTCAGTTGCGGCTAGTTAGAGCGATTGCGGCTCTGCTGTCGTCCGATGCGTCGCAATGCATCAAATGCGTCACAATGTTTTTAAAAAACACTTGCGTCGATCCGTACTTGTACCTGCAAAACAACAAAAAACAACAAAAAACCGTACGAAAACAAAAAAAATGGAGTCGGGTTCACCAATGTAATCAAGGGAAAATCAGATTTGTTAAAGGGGTTAGCACAATAACATTAAAATCCATTGAAGTAACAAAGTACAAAGGAAATGAAATGAAAAATAAAGGAACAATATTACCATAGATCTTCATCTTCCATGCTTCACCTTTGTTACACCTTCTAGTTTGCAGCAAATCAAATGGGGCCCTCAGATTTCAAATGAGCACCTAGACTAATGTCAAAGCCCTATGCAAAGGTTGAAGGATTTATCTAAAAGCAATGACCTCACAATAGACTGAAATGACAATGACTGCAAATGACAATAATAATAACCTAAGTTGATAGAATGAGCCTGAGAGAGAGAGAGAGAGAGATCCCTCTAAATAAGAACAAAATTGCCATTTTATAAAAACTGCAATTTTGAATGTGTGGCCAGGATGAGAAGATGACAAATACCCTAGAATCAAAGGTCAAGATTGAATGTTGTAGTATGGACTGGGGTTAGGTCAAAATTAGGGCAATGACAAGAAATGAAGGGTTGAGATTGAATTATGAGATAATTCAATCAAGGGCCGAAATTAAATGAGATGTCAGGAGATAAGATTTGATTTGGAGGATAAGATTGGCATGGACAAAGAGGTTGCTGGAGAAATTAAATAAATAAAATTATTTAATTTAGGTGACCAATGAATAATTAAATAATAAAGATATTATTTAATTATAGAGGAATGTGACAAAAAGGATTATTTTGAATTAAATGATGATTTAATTCAAAATTCAAGAGAGTGGGCTAAATTAAATAAATAAAATTTATTTAATTTATGAGAGAAGAGGCTACTAAATAATTAAATAAAAATAATTATTTAATTATAGTGGGAAATGGATAAAAATTAAATAAATAAGAATTTATTTAATTTTAAAAAGAAGGGGACTTAATTAGTGACGTAATTAAATAAATAAAATTTAATTAATTAATCAAGAGGAAAATAAATGACAAAAGGGAAATTAAATAAATTAAGAAATTTATTTAATTAAAGGAAGACTTTAGACAATTAATGACATATTTAATAAATAAAATTTATTTATTTAATAATCATGAGGAATAAATGACATGAATTAATTAAATAATTATGAATTATTTAATCAATAGTCGAATGTGGATCGATGACATAATTAAATGACTTAATTATGCTAGGACGAAAGTGGTAAAAATGAAGCTTGCAGGCCTAGGTCATTTTTAGGTGTCTACAATAAGCATTTAATTCATTAAGCATACATACTTGCATAACATCATGACATCATATCATCACATTACGTTTACATTACACATCAACATATCATTTTGCATTAACATACCATTTCATCACATATATCATCAATAATTACATTTAGGATAATAACATTTGTTATTCTAAGCATCTCATTGAACCATCCCATTACATCCATCCATAAATCATCTCATATATAAGCATTTTTTTCACATCATTGCATATACCATAGATCATATCATTTTACATATTAGAACCCATATCACATATCACATTGGCAGAAAATAAACCATCATATAGTTAACATCATTGTACATCATATCATAGGTCAGCATAATATAGATCTGTTAGTCATAATCATTGCATAAACATCATTAGAAATAAATGCATCCATAAAACATCATTGCAAAGCATATAGAAATAAACCATTCATAAATAAAAGAGTACACAGTACATTGCATTAAAATCGGCTCATATATATATCATATCTCATATCATTGTCATAGTACAAAGAATAAAATCGGATCACTGTACATATGTGTTAATCAGTACAAAGCGCCCATCGGGCTATAAAAAATGAGCCCATAAGGTACAAAAGTATGTATCATCTAGATCACGCTCGATCTTCATGAATGTTGCCCTCACCCCTGTCATCGTGACCCTCTGGTGGTCTTTGGCTGGCCCGCTCTAAGTACTCAGGGACCCAATCTGCTCTAGGTACAGTGTCATGGTAGGCTCGTTGGTAGTACTCTATCTCTCGGATAGCATCCCTGTAAGATCACATCGGCACTGTACCCTGAGACGAGGAGGCTGTGATACTTTCAATCTGTTGTGTACGACCTAGCTCTGTAGCTGCCTGTAGCTCTGCAGCCTGTCTCTGCTGCACAGCCTGATCCCTCTCTGCTCTGAGATGCTCTCTCTCAACCCTCGCCTGGTCTCTCTCTGCTGTCACTGCCTGAACCTAGGCCTGCAACTGTAAAATCAGTGCATCTCATGCATCTTCTTGCCCTACTGGTTGTACCCGTGGCTACACACAAACCTGATCCTCACCCTCGGCTCGTGGTGGTGGGACTGATGGATCCTGCTATTGATCCTGCATGTGGCCATCCCCGTGACCTGGTGGGACTAGGGGCACCCCTAGTGGATCCTGTCGAATCTTGACCCTTGTCCTCGCCCTTGTCCTCGTCCTCTCCCCTACCTCTGACCCTGTGCACCTCTGGATCCTCACCTAGAATGGTCAACCGGAGGGGAGGTCTAAACCAATCTCTTTAGGCCTATGTGGTGCCCGGATCTGCCAAGCCCTGATCATAAGCCCACGAGCGGGCTACCAACTGTTGAAAGCTGTCAACTACCTCCACGGTAGGAATGTCGGGCCCCCATGCTATCTGTGTCATGTTGCATGCAAAGATGACTACATAACCGTCATCGGGCTGATCTTGTGGATCTCCAAACTGACGATGTACACGCCTGGGCAGGTATCTCTCAATCATCGTGTGCTCTCGTCCCTGCATGTATCGATCCTGGTGGTAGTAGAAGAGCTAAGTAGCATCATCGGCCCATCCGGGCCGACCAAGGTATGGACGCCAAGTAAAGACAAGCATCTCGTCTAGGACCCACCTCCAGTAGGGGATCCCATGCTCGCCAGTGTGTGTGAAGGACACACCGCCTCTGTATAGTGTCACAAGGGCATCCTCTATCCCCATCGGAACCAGAACGACCTGTGGATGTAGCACAAAAATGTGCTCCCATGCCCAAACATGAAGAAGAGTCACTCTGGCCCCCAACGCTCTTCCATCCACATAAACCTACTCGTGTAGGTCCCTGTAGAGCAAAGCCAGAAGGACGGGTCCCCATTCAAAGCGAACTGGCCTATCTCGGACCATCCTCTCCCAGCAGTATCCCCAACCCAGACTGAAATATCACCCTCGTCAGTCTAGGGCAACAAGACCTGAAATAATAGCTGCAACTGCCCAGCGGAAGGGAAGTGCTATAACTATGTATCTCTCCAGCTCGATCTGACCCTCACAATAGATAATGTCTCATGTAGCAAGGACTCAAATGTAGCACTCACGTCCCTCCTCCATATCATAGATCACCCGATGGCCATGAACGGGCAATCGTAAAATGTGCCAAACATCCTCCAAGGTGACGGTCGCCTCGCCAGTGGGAAGATGAAATGACGATGTCTTGCTATGCCACCTCTCGGCCAACGCTGACAACATCCCGAGGTGGGTGCGCACGGGCGCTGCGTATGCAATGTGTCATAATCCTGCGACTCCCAGTCGATCCTGGTCTCTGTCACTCAGGTCCTGTAGGACACTCACCAAATCCCGCAACCGGTGCTCCAGAGATTAGAGCTCCCTAGCCCTGTCCTGCATCAAGGAAAGTCACCATGTTAAAATTTTTGAAAAAATCCTAGCCTAATGCTCCAAACTCGTTCCCAGCGGCGCAGTTTGTGAAGGTGTCGTAGTTTGAGTTTTTCAAACTCCGTCGCGCGAGCCCAAAACGATCCAAATGGAGCCGTTGCAGCACACTTTATCCCCAACATCGCAATTTGCACGAAAAGGGCACCATCGTGGCGCACTTTGCCCAAACCGGCCTGCTGAGGCTAAGCCCAGTGGCGGAGTTTCTAAACTCCAAACTGCACCGCTGCGGCGCTAAATAGCACCACTGCGGTGCAAGAAGGCAATTAGCGATGCGGTTCAAATTCTGAGCGACGCTATAATAGCGCCACTGGAGGCGAGCTCTTTTTTAAAGCAATAATAAATGCATTAAATGAAAAAATTAAGCTTAGGTAAGGGTCACATACAGGTGCCCCGATGCCAGGTGGCCACTGGTAGGTCCGAATTCGGTCTAAAATGTGTAGAGGAAGCTGTTGTTGTGCCATATCGCAAGAGGGTCAAAGCTCAAATCTCAGGTTTGCTAGCGGAGGTGTGTGAAAATGACTTGAAAGTGACCCCTCGGGCCCCTTTTAAGCCTAAAAATTAGGGTTTTTTAACCCTAATTAGCTGTCCTGCTAGGGTTTTGGACCCCCGAACCTATTTTTGTCCGTTCGAGGCTCATTTTTCATCGTCTTATTGCGTTTAGACACGTTTTTAGCCTCCCAGACCCCTTTTGGACTTGTCGGGTACTTTGTCACCTTTTTTCGTGAGATCACCCAAAAAATTTAAATTTTTGTCCGATCTCTCGAGGGGGCATTATAATGGCATGTTTTCTCTCGCCATGCAGCAGTGGGGAAAGTTTTAAAATATCGATTTTTTTTGGCTTTGACCGAAATCGTTTATTCTTTGAACCAACTCAACGAGTGCATTGCTTCAAAGAGGGGCAAAATGTAGACACGTAAAATATACTAATTGACATCGTGCATTTGATCATGACTTACTAACATCGTTTCTCCCTGAATCATCCCTCGGTCTAACCATTTAATCAAATTCCCCTATTTGATTAAATTCATCAATATTCATCTCTTAATTAAATAAATCATTTTATCTAATCAAGTCATCTCTCTTGTTAATTAAATCAATCCATCTGATCTAATTATCCCTATTTAATTAAATAATCAATTTATTTGATTAAATCTCTAAAGTCTATCCATTAAATTAAATAAATTAAAACCTTATTTGATTTAATCTAACACCATCCCTTTTAATTAAATAAATCAAAATCCTTATTTAATTAACCTCTTATCATATTCCTCTCTTATTTGATTTAAATAAATCCATAAATCTAAGTCAAATAAGTCACATCATCTAATCTCATGTTAAATTAATTAACCCTTGATTAATTTAACTCATCTCATGTCACATCCTCTAGATAATGCATGTTGCACATGAAAATAGATTTAATTCATTTATTAAATCTCTATTTTCCTCACAAGGCATCTTTTGGAATATTCTCTCAATTTGAATTCAAAAATTCCAAGTCAACATGTACATCCAACAAGGCATTTAAAACCTCTTACATGTCCTTTGCTTTGAGCCATGTGGCATTTATTGCATTTTCCTTTCCCTCTTGCATGTCATTTCAACAAATTTGAATTTCAAATATTGGCATTTATTGGCACAAACCCCAAATCTTGCACAACCATCATCCATTCATAGCTTGACAAGTGGCACCATATCATTGGATGAATGTTAGTCCCACATTGCCCAAATTTGGACATTCATCCATCTTGAAATCCTATAAGAGCTCATCTCTTCATTTTATCATCCACAATCCAAGCAAAGTTACCATGCTCAAATATCTTTTGAATTCCATCCATCATCATTAAGTCATAGCTAGGTTTTGTAGATTTTTGGCTTGGAGTCTTCATTCTTCATCAACAAAAGTGGATCAATCTCTTCAACATTCGAAGCTTGCAATCTTAGGAATTGGGAAAGGGCCAATTTTCACATCAAATTGGCACCAATTCCCCCATGGGATCATGAGTTTGCATATCTAATTAGGATTTTATCTTGTTTTTGTCATTTGCATTGTGTTCTTCAATATTTTCTTCCTAATTTGAGTTTGTAAATGGATTTCATGGGGAATCCTTGTTTTGTCTTGCAAATCCTTGTTTAACTCATTTACTCATGTTGTTTTGCAGGTACTAGGAGAAGGGTTCACACATTTCCTCTCCCAAAATCAAGTCCTCTTTTAAATTTGAAAGTATGTGGTTTAGATACCCTAAATTTTTGGATTTGATACACAGATGGTGGTCTACAACACCATATGAATAGGGAACAATGATGTTCCAATTGTGTAAAAAGTTAATACTCCTTAAGCAACAGCTTATGAAATGGACTAAGGAAGTTTTTGAGAATGTCTTCCATCAAAAAGAGCTAATTAAGAAGCAATTGGAAGAAGTGTATGAGCAGATTATTCAACATGGTCTGGATGATTCACTACATGACAAACAAAACACTTGCAAGGAGAATGGGAAGAATTATATGCAAGAGAAGAAATATACTGGAGGCAAAAATAAAGGGAGTTGTGGTTAAGGGAGGGTGACCACAGTACTAAACATTTTCATGCTTCCACACAGATCAAAAGGGTTGCTAAGGTAATCCAATTTGTATAGGAAATTTCAATTGGTAAGTGGCTTACAAAGGAAGAAGATATAAACAAAGAATGTGTAAGGTTTTTCTCAGATTTATTATTGGCACCACAAGGAAGAAATGAATAGAATGATAAAGATGAAGCATAACTGCTAGAATCAATTCCAAATCTTGTCACTAAAAGGGATAATGAAATCTTTCTCATTAGAGGAAGTTAAAAAAGCTATTTTTTCTTTGGCTCCAGATAAAGCACCTGGTCCAGATGGCTATACAACTCTATTTTTTCAAAAATGCTGGGATATATTTTGTTTTGATCTATTATGGGCCATAGAGGAATCAAGAAGAATAGGCACATTGTTAAAATAATTTAACATGACAAATATAGCAATTTTTCCTAAAGTGAAGGATCCAAAAACTTTTGTTGAATATAGACCAATCTCATTATGTAACACAATTTATAAGATTTTCACTAAGGCAATTTATTTAAGGTTGCATCCCATCATTCCAAGGATCATATCTCAAGAACAAGGTGGTTTTGTTCCTGGAAGAGAAACAACTAAAGGAGCTATAGTTGACAATGAAGATTTGCATTCAATTTCTACTACTAATGCTTCTTCTATCATCATAAAATTGGACATGATGAAGGCGTATGGCACAGTCAATTAAAATTTCCTGAAAAGTCCTTCTAAGGTTTGGCTTCAGTGCAAAATGGTGTAGATGGATAGTAGCATATCTCTCATGGGAAAAATTTTCAATCTTACTTAATGGATCTCCTACTGGTTTCTTTGGAACATCACAAGGTGTCAGGCAAGGGGATCCGCTCTCACCATTCCTGTTCATAATCATGGCTAAGGCATTGAGAAAATTCGTTACAAGTAAACACTCTCAGGGTCTTTGGAAAGGGGTTCAAATTGGGGATATAGGTCTACTAGTCACACACTCTCTCTTTGCAGATGACACCAACTTATTTGGAAAATCTACCATTGTAGAGGCAAAGCAGATAAAGGAGGTATTAGAAAAATATACATTAGCTTTAGGGAAAAGGATAAATGCAGCAAAATCAAAAGTTTACATTTTCAACACGAAGGAAGAGGTTGGTGAGAAGATAATTAGAATTCTTGGCTTCCAACAAGAAGTATTACCTTGTTCATACCTAGGAATCCCTTTCTTCTCGGGCCCAAACAAGGAAGCATATTGGATAAAAGTAATTGACAGGTTGAATTCAAGGATATTGTTATGGAAGGCCAGGTGGCTAACTTTGTTAGGGAGAATTCTTTTGGTAAAAGCAATTTTGTCTTCAATCCCTAATTACTTTCTTGTAGTCCTTAAAGTGCCAAGATCTGTGATACTAGAAATTGAAAAAATTATTAGAAGCTTTATTTGGAAAGGTAATATTGATGAAAAGAAGAAGGTACCTCTAATGTCCTTAGAGGGAATGGCACAAGAAAAATGTCAAGGTGGGGCTGGAATTCATAATCTAGGGACCAGAAATAAAGCATTTGGTGTAAAACTTGTTTGGAAGATGTATGTAAATCCAAAAGCCAAATGGTGTATAATTTTGCAAGCAAAGTACCTGGATAATTATGATCCATCAAGAATTCTCACCATTTCTAACCCTTCAAGTGGCTCAACTATGTGGAATTTTTTGATATCCTATAGAAAATTAATCAGTACATACATTTTGTGGGAGGTAAATAATGGAGAGAGTATCAAATTTTGGACTAACTCTTGGAATGGGAGTCCTCCTTTATAGAATGATCTAGACCTAGCTCATTCAATGGAAGTTTTAAAGTAGTCATGGGGAGAGAATTTTTTAGATTATGTGCAATCAGTTGAAGCTTTGTCAGGTAAATTGATTTGGAAAAACATATCACACCTTGATCTCTCTCTACAACAACGTAATGGGCTGCAAGAAATATTAAATCAATGTTTGGTGTTTCTCTCATCAAAGCTAGACAAACTAGTATGGGAAGAATCCATTGATGGTAATTATATAGTAAATCAAGGTTACAGGGCTTTAAGTCAAAAACAAGGTCAATTTGCTCCACAAAGGGCATATTCATTCTGTTGGGATAGCAAAATCTTACCCAAGGCTGGAATTTTTGCTTGGCTGGCACTAAGAAAGATAATTCTAACAAGTAATCGATTGTCAAAGTAAAAAATAACAGATCCTTTTAAGTGCCCATTGTGTAGTGAAGAATTAGAAGAGGTTGATTATTTGTTTGTTAGATGTAGTTTTCTTATCAATGTTGGATTTTTGTGTTGAACAAGCTAAATTATCAGACTCCTTTGCCAAAGTCCTTATGGGATTTATTTCAAAGTTGGCCAATTTTATTCAAATCCTCTTTTTTTCTCATTCATCTGGAAAGTTGTCCCATCATTAGTTTTTTGGAATCTATGGTGGGAACGTAACTTGCGTATTTTCAAGAAAATAATATCCTCAATTGAGATAGTAAATGGAAAAATAGAGAAGGAAGTTTTTGAGTCTATGAATTCAAGTGTGCAAAAGCTTAAAGGCCTTAATTCAGTCTTTACAAATTGGGATAATCAGATGCTACATAATTGGAAGAACTTAAAGTTTCCATTCCTAGGTAGCCTTATGTAGCCAAAGGTGGTAAAAAGTGACAAAAGGCATGTTAAATGGAAGGCACCTCAAGAAGGTTATATAAAATTGAATTTTGATGGGGCCACAAGAGGGAACCTAGGGGAATTAGGAGCAAGTATTTGTCTACGGGATTCAAGGGGAAAGGTGATTGCAATTAGTTTGAATCATCTTACAAAAGGTTCAAATAATCTTGCAGAAGTAAAAGCATTACTAATAGGTTTGGAAATTGCATTGAAGCTCGACATCTCAAATTTGCATATTGAAGGAGATTCTTTGGTGATTATTAATGCTTGCAAAATAAAACAGATCCAAAATTGGAATTTACATTATATACTTGAAAGGGTTTGGTTTCTGTTGGAAAGCCTTCTAAGTTACCAAATCACTCACACATATCAAGAAGGTAACAAGTTAGCAGATTGTTTAGCAAACATGGGGTGCAATAATCAAGAAGTTTATATAGTTCAAGATACTAGTTGCATAAAATATTATCCTCAACTTGAGGAAATCATACAACAAGATGCTCTAAACTATGATCAAGCTACATATACAAACGAGATTGTTTGAAATCTTTGCATGTTTTATCTCATGACATTGAAAAAGGAGGCTCATAATAATAAACAAGAGAAGCTAGCTAGAATATCTATAATAATGATTTTAACTAAGTCTCATTGTGCACAAAAGGGATTTGAAAGTAATGATGACTTAGTAAGGCAGATAATTCAACAAGCATTCTTGGAAATCTTGGCGGAAAATTCAATATGCACTCCTGCCAACTTTGGTGAAGGATTCAAATTACAATCCATCTAGTTTAGCAACTTGTGTCGCATGCATCTCAAAGCTCTCCCTCATCCATGTGGAAATGATGCCGTCATTTTATGCTAACATGTGTTGCTTGCAGGTACTTTTTTAAATGATGATAAGATAGGGGTTTGTCCATTCATTGATTTCTAGGCGAGGAAGTAGAATTGAAATTGTAAATAGGGTTGTCTCGCACAAACCATCTTCATTTGAGGATCATGTCATATTTGGAGGTCGTATATTGTAGGGTTTGTGTAATAATGGTGGTGTTTAAATTT
This sequence comes from Sequoia sempervirens, assembly GCA_007258455.2. Lineage (NCBI taxonomy): Eukaryota > Viridiplantae > Streptophyta > Pinopsida > Cupressales > Cupressaceae > Sequoia > Sequoia sempervirens. Next base: position 59,135 of record VDFB02278132.1, read on the forward strand.
TTCATTAAAACTTATGCGGTCGAGTGGGATCATCTTTATTTAAACCACATTACAATACATTTTTCATATATTGCATTCTCTATTGGAAGAAGTGTAGTGCCCCTCCGTGTCGGTTGTTCTGGACTTGTGTGTGAGTTTTGTGTGTGCTTCATTGATTACTGTGTTATTTGATTGTGTGAAAAATATCATATGTTTGTAGTCATGTTTAAATAATTAATTAAATCATAAGTGATTTGCAAGGTTATTTAAAATATGATTAGAAATTAAAATAATAATCAATTAAATTAAATCAAATGATTTAGAACAAATGATCAAATTAAACTAATTCGTTAAAAGTAAAAGTGATATTATTAGATAAATTGATTTAAATTGTTGAAGTTAATAATAATTATGAACAAAATAATCTTGAAAAGATAATTATTATAATAAGAAATTTAAATGGATAAGGAGATAGGAAACTGAAGTGTTTTAAAGCAAGAAATGAAACTACACCTATAGAGCATTTGGAAGTCGAAGAGAACTGGAGAATATGAAAAATAAATAAATAAAGCAATAGATAAATATTAGTAGTAGTGGTAAAAATATTACATTTATTTTGAATCTTACAAATGGTTGATTTTAATTATTTTAATGTGGAAGTAATTATTTAATAATGTATTGTGGAGATGATGAATATATATACAAATAAAAGTTCAATTTTGTGGATTTAAATTTATTTAATTTTTAATCAAATGCATGATAAAAGAAAATGAAATGTAAATGCATGAAAAAGGCAACAAAAGGAATTAAAGGATTAATAATTATTTTGATTTATTTCTTGAGATGTGACTTTTGGTATTCACAGGAAGAGGAAATGGAAGAGACTTTTTGTGTGTGATTTTATTTAGGGGATTTTTGTTGGTAGGGGGTTGGCATTCTCTTTCCAACAGATTGTGGAGAAATTTTGGTAGTCATTTTTCTGTTATAGTATTGCATTCTTTTCTATTATTGTTCTGGAGAATTCATTGAGGAATAAGATTTAAGTTGAGGGAGGATCTTGGAGCTACGACGGGAAACAATCGTTAGCGGAGGATTGGATCGACAAGAAGGATAAAGCTTCTACAGTTTTCTCCAGGCGTAGGACGCCAGGTTCTCCTTCTTCTTTTAAATTATCTTTCTCTTTCTATAGCATCAAACGAAATAAGAATTCTTTGTTGTGAATGAAATTTTCTCCTGGATTTGAAATTTAATGCTTGTAGAAAATTCTCGAATCTTTAGAAATGTTTTGGACTGTTTTTCAATCAGGAAAATTTTACTGGGGTGGGACTGTTATTGATTTAAAGTGAAATTTTGTTGGGATTCTGGAATTGAACAGTGTTACTGTAGTTTTGTGTTAAAAATTATAATAAAGCAATAAAAGAATAATGTCCTGTCTGGGAATTCGGGGTTGTGTAAATCCTCATTTGTAGATAAATTTTACAAATTTATTCTGTGTATAAATATCTATATTGAGCGATGAAATTGAATTTTATTTTTGTCTTGAGAATATTCTTTTATACAATATATATATATATATATGCACATATATATATAAATGTAAAGTTAGTATAAAAAAAAAAAAATTCAATTCAAATTTCGTCGTAATAAATTTATTTAAAAGAAGCGCTGACTAAGTGATGGTTTAGCCTCGGCCGTACCCACCACCCAGCCGGCCGTGGTATCGGTGCGGCAGCCTACGGGCTACCACGACAGCCCGTCGGACTGCTGTGACAGTCCATAGACTGTCCACGGAAGTCCGTCGGACTGCTGTGACAGTCTGCAGACTGTCCGCGGCCGGGTACTTCGTCCGAGCGTTTGTATGGGATTTAATTCCCATTTAAAATGTATATGTTAATTTTTTTTTTTAAAACGAAAATTTTATATAATTTTTAATGCACGTGTAAATTGTTTTGAATATATATATATATTTATATTTATATATATTTATTAATTCATTTAATTAGAGTTCATTAATTTAACTGTTAATTTTATCAATTATTTCTATCTGTAATCAGATTGGTTATTTTTCTGGTATGATCAAAATAAAATTTTATTATAGTGAAAACATGAAAATAGAAAGGAATTATTTATTAATTTGTTAAATTATGAACTTTGATAGTATAATGTAGTAAAAAGACAATTTATGAATATAGGTCAGCATTGATTATTTCATTCTTGTTTTAGTGTGTATATTATGGAAATGAAATTTATTTTGGAATTAAATAAGTTATCTTTTTGTGAAGTTAAGTCTTGTAGACTTGTTGGATTCTTAGAACAGATCTATTCTCTTTTTACATTCCCTCCTCAAAAGAATTAAAATATATAAATATGTAGTGGTTTTAAAGGGTATTTATGTGTGTAAATTTATTTAGATAGATTTAAGATTTTAAGGTGGTAAGTTCTAATATGTAGTTTAAGTATTTAGAGTATTGTTATTATTGTCATTTTAAAGTATAAACAATTGATCTTAAGTGGTTTTCACAGTTAATTTAAATATTGAAAGTGAGTGTTAAGTTAGTATGAGGAAAAGAGAGTGGTAATAATGTTTTGAACATAAGTAGTTATGAAATGTTAATGAGTTAACTACCCAACTATTAAGTAGTTTTCAATTATGTTGATAAATGAAAGGGGAAATTTAAATGTATGGGCATGATTAGTGATTGATTAGGGTATTCTTGAATTGGATAGTTTATTGGTGAAATGGGATTGTAATCTTTTGAAAATTGACTTCCTTTATATTCATTTCATGGTTGATTTGTAAGTTCTCTTTATGGATAAGTCTTTTAGAATACTTGTGATGGTTATCATGAATTGTTTTAGTTGATGGTGTAATTTAGATGGAAAATTTGTAAAGTTATTTAGCTCTGGTCGTTAATTGATTGGTTAATAAATATTGATTCTTGTTTGAATTTTTGGTTGTTGTTTATTATGTGAGTGTTTTCTGGAGTTGTGAGTGGTTGAGTATTTAAGGTGATCTTTAATTTGGTGCCTTGGAAGTGTTAGTGAGTGTAGGATAATTTTGATGGTGTTGTCTCGGTGTGAATTTCTCTTGAGCTACTTCTGGGTTTTGAAAGGATTTATGTTCTTAAATTTGTGTTGTTAGTTGATTGGAAACTCTTTCTGCTTTGTCTACCCTTGTTGATGAGTCCTTGAGTATTTGATTTATTTTTGGGTTTCAAGAGGTGAGGGAAATCTTGTTGTCATGTTTGTTGATTTTGTCAAAGGTCTTTTGTATACCAACTGTATGGGTATCTTGTGAGGAGGAAATTGAGGTCTCCCATGGAATGCCTAGTTGGTGGCTTTCGGTTTGATTAAGTGATTTTGTTGAATTAAAGGTTGATTTTCTTTTGCGTTTTCCTATTTGAGGTGACACCATTGTTGATTTGTGGATGGGTCTTCATGAATCTTCCCTTTTTATGGCTTTTCTGAGTTACTCTCATATTTGAGGAAATTTTATCCTTGTGTTGGAATTATTGGAGAAAAACTCTTGTTGCTTTACTTTACCCTCGTTTGTGGGGTTTCATTCTTTTGGCTTCCAGAGGCTTGAGTTGATTGAAAGTTGATGTTCTCTCTCTTTATGTGCCCTTGATGTGGTAAGTGTTTTGGTTTCCTGATTTTGAAAGGGTTGTACAGGAATTGTTGAGACTCTGATTTTGGACTTGTTAGCGAGATGGGTAATGCCTAGCATGCTTCTGATGGTGATCTAATATTCTTGTTATGTTGTACAGCCTTGGTTTCTTGGTTTTATGTTATTTGGGTCTCTAGGGAGTGGCTCCTCATGGGGGCCAGCCCAGCAAGGGAAGGGCACAAGATAACCCATGAGTGAGTTAGTAATCAATTGAAAACCTAATAATTAACTTAGGTGGGATGGGTAGTAATATCATTATAAGATTTAAAAATGGATGCCTCGTCTTCATTAGTGCTTCCGCAGACTAATGGAGGGCTGAGAAGGCCGTGGTTGGCAAGGTCGTGACCTCGTCTTCACGAGACGTTTACGGCTCCGCATGAGTCACCCTATGGACGGCCTCAGGTTGGGAGGAAGGAGACACAGCGGGATAACCATAGATGGGGCCAAGGCCTCAGGTTGGGAGGAAGAGCCATGGAATAGCCCATGTGGGACTATCTTTGATGACTTACTCTCCTAGTTTCCCATGTGTTTTACTTTATTGTGTTCCTCTGGAAGTAGGTTGTGGGGGTTGGTTTAGATTGTTGATATATGGATTTATATTGATTTGTGATTATTGCCTTGATATATCTTTGGTGTACTTTGTGGTCTTGTATGATCTCATTGATATTTGATTTATGACCTTGTATTCTTATGGTACTATGATATGATGTTATTGTATTGTTTAATTGCAATTTGGAATTGTATTATGTTCCTTAATTCAGTTTGATTTGGAAGTGTTTCATGATCATCCTTTGGTTACTTGTTTATTGGTCATTGCTTGATTTATGTGATGGGATTATGACTTTAAGTTATTATGTTGTCTCTTGGATGTTGTTGATTATGTCATTGTAATCCTTGAGTTTTATGACACTTTTGTATGACGTTGAGTCTTGTGGTACCGTGTTTGGATGTTCTTGGTTGAGGACTCTTTCTTGTCAGCCCCTTAGCACGGGGGGTGGGTCTTCAGACTCACATGGTCGGGTGGAAAGTGCTAAGCACCCAGCCCCAGGTCCCAGGTCCGATGATCAAGAGGTGCGGATTGGTCTTTGTTGCAGCGACTCGAGTTGTATCCCGTCTTGGAGCCGGGTTATGATACTTTGTATTCATCTGTTTATTTGTATCATGTTATCTTGTGTATGGTTTCCATTTATGTTTGGAAACACTTTTGTATCATTGTACCTCTTGAGGATTGTACTGTAATGTAATGTTAAACTTGGTGCGGATATTGGCCATGGCAATTGTTATTCAATGTGTTAAGTTAATCATGCATATGTTGTATTTATGTATACAGATGGTTTCTTATCAATGAATCTTCATGTATGTGTCACATTTGTTAATGTTTACTTTGTTATGGATTATATCTTTGGATTTTATTCTTTATTGTCATTGTGTGGATCTCAGTCTCGTAATGACTCCTCGTGTACCCCAAGGGATGTATGTGTTAGTGAATCTACGTAAATGAAATTCATGTCATGTCTTAATGTGTATTACATGCATGTTATGTTATTTAAAAAAAAAAAAAAAAAAATTGTCTGATGATTATTGTATAATTGTCCTTTAGGTTATGCGATGAGGGCATTACAAAGAAGGAGTGGAGCTTTCCATAAATATATTAGCGAGTTTCCAAGTGGGTGTGGTTGCGAGTGCTAAATTTCAATACGATAATGGCTTATCAACCATGAAATTTCCATACAAATCAAATCACAACAATGGGAGAGGTCATTCAAGGGATATCTGACACGGGAAGATTTGGAAATCTTGTTTAAACTAAATTTCCCGAGGGTGGAAGATTCAGTCAAAACAATCATTGGGTTTCATGTTATCAGCCCCAAAGCAAGGAGAATTCTTCAGCCTTCTCAGGTGTTGTTAATATTTCTCGCAAATTTAATGGATTTTTTTCAATCTTTAGGAGATGTTGAGAAAATAGCAGGGACGTTTGTAAAAGAATAATTTCTGAAAGATAATGCTTTGCAATTAGCTGTGCAAAACTATAATTTCTTTAAGGGAAAAGGGTATATAGGAGGGGGGTAAAAGCACAATAGTGTGTTACACTTTTGGCCAAATAAATGGTTCAGAGTGAAATATTTTTGGTCGAAAGAGATTAGGCCAAGTGGCTTTCGACCGAAACCATGTGGCGTGATGTAACAAGTACTTTTATTACAAGAGGTTTCAATGCAGCATTACTCAACCGAATATGGCTAATAAAAACATGAAAAATGTGAGTGTGTCGGTATTTATAACTGGAAATATCCAGAGACATTTTTATTTGAGTATGTTTTAGCCATGAGATAGAAACCGAAACATGCTAGATGAGCATGTCCTGGTTGGCATCCCTCCATCGGCGAGAGCCAACTCACCTTTTTGGGAATTTTTTTGAGTATTAAACTTTGGAAGAGTATTTCTCAATCAAAGTGATGTTTCTGCAAAAAAACCCTTTTATTAGAGCTCGAATTGGGTGAATCAAATATATGATTTTTTATATTTTGATTAGTTTTAATATATTTTATATTTAAAAATAATGCAAGTAGGTTGTTAAAAATTAAAAATATGATTAGAAATTTAAAAAATATATTAAAAGCAATATTAAAAAAATTTAAACTTATATGGGGCACAAAGGGAGAGGTCTTCTTCAATGAGATTATAATTTTTTGAAAATAATTAAAAAAATTGAAAATAGCTGACGGCTCGTGAAAACTATCAAATTCTGACATGTTTGACTTTAAAACGTTATTATGAGAAAAATATACATCAAAATTTGATTTTTTTTTTCCATGCATAAGATATTGAAGTTACCTATTTGGAGAAAAAAAATTAGGGAGAAATGAATTTTTTTTCACTTTGTTTCTTGACGGCCCATGAAGTCACTCTTTTCTAAGATTTTTAACATTCCAAAATATGTCCTTAAATTGATAAAAACATAATGAAAACAATTTTTTTTTAAATTTAAAAAATTATAGAAATAAACTTCATCAAAAGTCCTACATTTCATTAGTTTACACCATTTTGAAATTCAAAGCATAAAGACCACTTTTATGTGGTCGAAGTTCAGAAATTTTTTTGTTGTTGGTCGATTCCTTTATAAAGTGTGACATAGGTTTGTGCTTTTACCCAAGGTTATTTCCTAGGAAATTTCTCAATCAGCGTCAAGGTTTTCAGGAAATTTATGATGGGGTCAAGATGGCATTTGAATATAGCAATGATAATATCTTCTTGAAATCCTTGAATAAAAATTCTCAGTTTTTCTGCCCAAATATGGAGGTTGCTATCAAAGAGAAATATTACTCCATCTCCTTCCTTCATTCACACGAATGTGTGTTATTCATCCACAATCTAAGAATGGACCAGTTGCTCATGACAAATAAGGTGTTTTTCAACCCGGGTTTTCGTTCATCTCCAAACATAGTGGCAGGTAGAGGCACGCGTATGGCAGGGCACAAGAGGAAAGCGCAGGATTCAGGTGAAGAATGCATTGAAAGGAAAGATAATTGTGAGGAAGGCCAGGGTGAAAATTTAGTGGAGCAAATGGAGGAAGACTAATTTGGAAAAGAATTAGGGTTTCATTGAAAATTTTGTAATAGTTATGTTCAAGTTTTTAGTTTGCTAAACTATATGCAAAATTTGGACAGTATATGTTATAGTTTTCAAAATATATCAGCATGTAAATGGGCAAGGTATGGGGTTTTGAATGGGGTAGTAAAAGCTTTCTTTTACAAAACTCTTATAAACAGAAAGATTGGGAAGTTTTTTTATGGATATGATTATAAATCTTATGTAAAGCTTTATATTATTAATATATATTACATGTATATCTTGCCTTTTATCAAAAAAAAATAAAAAAATAGTTGTTTCATAATATTTTGCAACATTTTCACTTTCATGTTCAACCTTTCATTTTCAATATCATAGTCAATTTCATTTTTATCAAACATTTTATTATATTTAACATTACAAACTTCAATTTGAATTTCATTTGAGGGTAAAGAAGAAATTTCACCTTCAAGAGTATTCACTATGCCTTCTCTTCAAACCATCTTCCTTGATATATCTTTTTCCTTGATTGCTTCCATTTCCTTCACTTGAAGTTTCCTCTTCATTTTTTCTTTACAGTGACTATTGTTATTCATTAAAAAAGCAAAAAACTATTACCCTAATTATTGGTATAATCAAATTTTATTTACATGAGTGTAGGAAAGAATAATTTTGTCTATAATGTACATATATCATGGGTTTCTTGAGAGTAGAATGTTTGTGGGGGACATTTTCAATCCCAACAAAATTTTTAATATGTTGTTCGTTACAACTGAAATGGATATTCATTATAGAATGCATATAATGTATAAAAACACCTTTAAGAAATGAATATCCATTATTTGGGAACATATATCCATTATCTAAAAATATGTGTTAAGAATAGATACACATTAGTAATGGATATCCATTTTTTGACATAAACCTATTCCCTTCATTTTGTCCTTAAGAATGCATTGGACTTAGGCTTGGAAGTGTCAAGCTTGAGGGGTCAGTTGGACCAATGTGTTTAGAAGTTTTATCCTATTCTTGTGACTTCACCCTTTGTGCTAACAACCTTTGTTTTATCTGAATTTGATGAAACAAAAAGGGTTTATTCAAGAAAATTTTAACATTTTAAAAACATAAGATATAATTGACCATAAATTTAATATTTCTAAAGCCTTGATTGATAGACTGATTGAAAACATCCATAACATTCAAATCAATTCAAATTTTTTAAATCCAAAAGATGTGTCACACTCTATGCTTCAGTAGCTATAGGGTAAAAAATGTTAGTGTAAACAGTGTCTTTATCCATCTAGATAGGATATCACCTTTCTAGGATTGACCTATTCACACTTATAGCTTAAGTTTACTTAGGTTTATTATGATTTTGTATCACTTCATATGTTTGATACATATTTCCTCATCACTTGAGACACCTCTTGACACTTGATCACACACTACATCAAGTGAGCTAAAAAATGGTCCATCTTTGGAGGGTTAGTCAGTTGTTCAGTCATACCTTCCTACCTCATCTACCTTTCCTATATATGCAAGGCTTCTTATTGTATTTATACACTCTTCATATTATATTTATATACATACTATTGTGCTCATATTCTCAAATGTAGAAAGTTATCAATTCAAGCTCTTTGATCTTGGCATTCTCCAACATGGTATTAGAGCTATGAGAGCACATTCCTTCTTACATCAAAGTGACTATATTTGGGTTGCTATTTCCTTTGTTACAAGAAACTTTATTTTTATATCTTCATTGGCCACATGAACTACATATATTCTATAGGCCTCACATAGCCCCTTCAGATCAACATCATCAATTATTTAGGAGATTTTTTGGGACATTGTTCTTGGGATTCAACTCTACAACATTGGGTGTTCAATTGTTTGGAGGTTCTAACCAAGTCATGGATGATTCTATTGGTGTAAAGTGCATTTTATTTACATAAACACTTTGTAATCTTTGGGAAGATTCAATTAATCCATTCACATCTTCCAACAACCTCAATTACCTATCTGCAACAAATAAATATCTTCCCATGGTCCTCCTACTCTTGCACAACCTTCATAGATAGGCACAATCTGCAATCTAGAGGTACGATAAATCTGTGGTGAAAGTTGGAAATAGACCATTCAGAGGAGTCCATTTTTCAATTTGGCATGAAGACCATTAAATACCCTCTATGAAATTTCCTACACACAAGCTGAGTTCTTCTTGCCTCAATTATTGAGCCCTAGTTGTGAGGTTTGAGAGGTTTGTTGCTGATATTACATTTCAAGATCAACCTCTTTTTCTATTACAAATTTTGAGTATTGTTAAAAGTTTTATTCACATAGCATATATTATGTTGACTTTTGATTGTTTGGTGGAGATTCTAACACTTAGTTCTTGAGATTCTATTTGATGAAGTCTTATTCAATTGCACATAGCTCCTAGCATACCCACTGACATTCAATAGCAGAAACACTTGGTATCATATCTTCTTGCTCCACCAAAGACTTGGGGGACGTCTTCTTCACTTGGTCCTCCAATGACACCCATGTGTCTAGTCATTTAACTTGGGATCCTAACTTCCCACACATTCATGTGTTTTACTTCTTCCACTTGCCACAAATTGGTCGAAGTGGGCTTAGCAATACCACACATGACTTCTTCCACTCTCAACTTAACTTCACTCCCTCTTACAATGGTCGAATTTCCTCAAAGAAATTAGTTTTCTATTTGATGTAACATTTAATGCTTTAGTTATCTAAATAGTCTATGTAGCTTTTTACATAGGTAATTGGTGTATTCAATATTAGTTACTTTATGTTAATCACTTGTGGTTAGGCTAGACTAATAGGTGATCATTAAGAGCTTGCCAAGGGTTTTTTTGTTTTTGCATAACTTACAAATGAAAGATCAAATTTTGAAGTGTGAATAATCAATGATAAGTTGGCTATATTTTGAATATTTTGACGTCGAGATGATTTATATTTTTGTTCTTTAATATCACTTTTTTCTCTCTGAAGTCATAATTG
>VDFB02278133.1:0-18319 GCA_007258455.2 Sequoia sempervirens
ATGTTGATGATGTACATGATATATAGTTATATTTCTTGTATTTGGATGCTCATAGGTATGGATGTTCATGAATCTTGTGTGTATGTCTGATGGTGGCATGTGGAAGGATAAATATGGCTATTGAAAACTTTACTATTATCTTGACAACTAATTATGGCTATATGATTATCTTATTGTAATGAACCTAAGTTCATTCGATAGATATTAGTGAAGTTGAATTAGGAAGCATGGATTGTGCTTTATTATACACATTTTAATTTAAAAATATGGGTCTAATTTTTGTGATATTGAAAGTCAATTTCTTTAATAGTATATCCAAGGTATAGGGATATATTAGTGGTAGGAGTAGTGTAGGATAAAAAGGAGAATGTATAAAGAGGGGAAGGTCTAGAAAGGTAATGACATGGTAATGGAAGGAGAAGTTACACTATAAGGTTAGATTTTCATAGGATAAGGAGGAATGGTATGAAGAACATATCTACATATAGGATAGTGCTAGTAGTAACAATGGTGTGAACATATATAAAAGGATGGGAGATAAGAAAAATACTAGTGGAGAGAAAGGCGGTAGGACATGGGTGGTGGATCCCATGGAAGTGGTAACTATAGTATGATAGGAGGAATCATTATAAGAGGATGAAGGGTAGATGGATGCATAGAGGGTACAACATTATTAAAATCCATTAGAGTGGTAATATTATGAATAGTATTAATTCCCTAAGGATAGCCACCTAATACATTATATAAATTACTAGCCAATGAGTGAGGATATTTAGGGTGGAGAGGTGCATCAATACATAATTATCAATTTAGGAAAATATCTTGTTTAGCAACATATGTATCTAAATCATAGTCTTGATCATTATTTTTCATCTTCTTTAATGTGGCTCTTTATATGGTTGTCATTAGCTATTATATCAAAAAATGATTCAATCGTCATTTTATTTGCTAGCCATATTAGAGTTAAGATGAAAACTACATAAAACAAGATTTTAAAGGATATTAATTTAACTAGATAAAAGATCAAGGAAAACACTCCCAAACATGCATACCCCAATTGCTTAGACAATGCATATTTCCTAATAATGTGTGCAACTAAAAACTAATAACATGTAATGAATGGATGTAGGTGATAATAATTAAATAATCCTAATTGAACTAGGGTTGTCCCTTTTATATATTTAAGAAGTTGTAAGAGCATTGTATGAAATTGTAAGATGATAATTACTTATGAAATGTTATATGACACATAAGAGAATAAAAAAGGGGGGTTACACTAGAATATTGATTAGAATTATGAAAATCATCAAGATCATCTTAAATAATGGGTTTGAATATGTCAAAAATGGAGTGTCGGTTATGAGGAGGAGGATTTGAATTTTTTTGACAAGATGTAAAGCATTTGCTAAATACATCCTATAAACCAAGTCAAGGAATATGGTGTTGGAATTTGTGCCAAATTTGGTGCCATTTTTAGGTCATTATTTTGGCTCATGGCTTTGGTAAACCACACTTGGTTTATGGTTTAAATTTTTCCTATTTATGGGTGCTTGAGATGGAGAAAGCATAATGATTTTATAGGTATCATCATGCTACTAGAAATTACTCCATATGAATCACATGTTGATGATACTACTATAAGGGTATGCACATGAATATTTTATTGTAAATGATATTATTATCAAATAATATAATTGGTTCATGTTTTTTGTTGTGGGATTTTTCTTCGAAGAGGATTTTCCCATGTACACAATTATGTTATAAATTTATAATTTATACATTTTTCTTGTAACTAAAATTAAATCTATTTTGCATATTTATCTCTTGATAGGCTAATATGGGAAGTGTTTCCACACCTTATCCAAGTCTTAATCAGTTTACATCCTCTATCTTATTGTGCAATACCTACCTACAACCAAAAATGTGTAGAGATGGACATTTTTAATGTTACAAATCATACAATTTGTGGTTCTATTTGAACTTCATAACTTTATATTGTTTGTTTCCATATGCTATTAAGTTCTTATATATGTTTCACTTGGTCTTTCCATTTAGGAGCAGGCTATCCATAGCTTTGATTGATGAAATGGGAAGGAATATTTCATTTACACGTAGAACATAAAAATGTATGCAAAATGGGGAAGCAAATCCAATTTGAATTCAATAAATTTGAAAACACTTTAAAAACTTCCAAACAAATCCAATTTGAATTCAACAAATTTGAAAAAAATTGCATCTAGGGTTTTGAAATTCAAAATATAAATGCATTTTAAACTCTAAAAAATTCAAATTTCAAGTACCTGGTGCTCGTTATGCAAGTCAGGTTGATGAAGTTTGGAGAGACCAAGTTGAAGTTGTGTTCACCAGAAAGAAGAAATCAGTTTGCTCGCCGTCACGGTCTCGGTTCACCACATGCAGGGAAAGCAACTGGTAATTTTAGAAAGTGAAAATGACAGTCGAAATGAGAGTTTTTGTTTTTTTGTCATATGTAAGGGGGTTCGGTCAAACCCATGTTCGACCGAACCCATTTAAATATGATTTTTTTAATCTAAGGTATGTGGGTTCGGTCGAACCAATGGTTCAACCGAACATAGGTGTTTGGTCGAACCCATAATGAGGTTTGATCGAACCATTGGGTTCGACTGAACCCCTTGAGTTTGGGGAAAAGGAAAAAAATGAAATTTCCTTCCTCATATAAATTGTAAACCACTATTCTAAAGTCACCCAATGTCAATCCCAACACGTGAACAAAGAACAAGAATCACAACAACCTACATTCATTCAACAAAGTTAGAATTGTACCGAATAGATCATATTTTTTGCACAAGATTAATCTTGAACTATGAGATTGATCCACATATTTAAAGATTCAAATTTGTACAAATTCCAAAGATAGCTTATACATGGAGGTCATTAATTTTCTATATTGTGACAATATGGTTCTTGAAGTTATAAACATTCATATTCCATCCTTGTATCAAAATCTAAGTATACATTTACTTTACATTTAATTTTCAAAAGTTACTTTGATTCAACATTTTCCTTTCCCAACTTATTTAAATGAATCTAAATTCATTTATACTTCATTTATATGCATTTATTATATTGACGTAGATTTACACTGTAAAGAAATATTTTTCTTTCATAGTAATAAAGTATTATTTGAAAAACTTACAAAATTAGAATTTAAAATGAGTGTTAATTAAACTAAAAGAACAAGTAAATGTAAATTTTAAAATAAATTAAATATACTAAAAAATAATATTAATAAAAAATAGGAATCCATCTAAAAATTACAAACCTTCCATGTGCTATTACAAGTTTTATAAAAAACTAGAAAGCCCTCTAAAAAATAACAATTGAAGGGTAAATCATTGAAAATAATATTTAATCAAATATAATAGAACAACTTCTAATATTGTGAGGTAATGATTCTTTTAACTTCATGGAACAACCTATCAAAACCATCTTCTTCATCTTTGTGAAACCTCCGAAGCTTGATGGCCATTCTTCTAACCCAAAAAAGTGGCTCAAATCTAACTCTTCCAAGTTTTTGAGTTGCCCAAAGTTTGAAGGAAACTTTTTCAAACTTCAACAATAGTCTAAGTGCAAACATTTTAGGTTGAAGAGATGACCAAAGCTGGAAGGTAATATACATAATGCAAAGTAGCCACTTAAATATAATGATGTCAAATTCCTAAGTTGCCCAAAGTCTGAAGGCAACTCTTTCAATTCATGGCACTGATCTAACCACAACCTTGTTAGATTGTTGAGATCCCCCAATTTGGAAGGAAGTTCTCTCAACTGAGGGCAATAAATTAAATACAATTCATCTAACTTTGATAGCTTATCCACTCCATCTGGTAACCTTTGCATATTTTTGAAATCAGAAAAGCCTAATTTTACAACCGAGGAAGCCGAGTGACATTGGAAGGAATTTTAGAATTTGCAAATCCATTCTCAGAAGAACCTATAATGTGGAAAGCAAGCAGGGTTGGAGGAAGCTACATATTTGCACAAAATTATGAACAAGAATTAAGTGCCATTATACAATCTGATGAAAGCTAATTGAAAGACAAATATGGTCTAAAGAGACAGATCTTACCTCATAGAAACTCATGTCTTGCGTGAATGGACCTCTGTACCTGGCAAGACGCCCAAGTTTCTCAAACTTCATTGGTAAATCAGGAACATTACTAGGAATTGCAAGGTTTTTGAGTTGTTTAAATGGCTTATGACATTTCTCCTTGAATATTATTTGCGATCCTTCATAAGATAGCACTCTTAAGGAATTACTCATACAATTTAGATGATTTTCATTGATTTCGATTGGAGGCTACTCATATTCTTCATTTAAATGGATGCCTCTTAAATTCTTGAGTTTCTGCATGAAAATGAATCATACATTTCATTATGACTGTGAATAACAAAAGTGTTTTCATAATATTGAGAACAGATGTGGTAAGCATGACATACCTCTTCATCGTTCAAACATTTTAATAAAGTCTGGGTATCTGTGATTCTGTTTTGCTCTGACATCTTTTTTCCTCTTGCTTGAACTATGTCATGAACAGTTACTGTACCCATTTCAGATGTCTTGATGAATGAAGCATCTTCTAGAGCTTTGAATTCCTCCTCTCCAATTATGTAGGCCACTTTTTTACTTGGCCAATCATGAAAGAAGGATGTGATATCTAGAAAAGCCTCTTTCACAGGTGGTAATAATCTGTGGTATACAAAATAAATCATGTACGGCCACTAATATCTTCCTCTTCAACCTTCTCCCCTTCTCTAAGCAATTCTAATACTATATTAATAGTATTTCTCCTACTTATGGCCAGTTGCAAACCAGCTATTTCCAGTAGAAGTGGAACACCACCACACAGCTCAAGGAGGTTGTGAATATTATTTTCATCATTGTAATCGGTAGCTTTCTTCAACAAAATCTTTCTAGCCTGTGTCTGTGGAAGATAACTCACATGATATTGTTGGCATTGAATATTCCTAGCATTGAATATGTCTATCTCGTGCAGGTTTCGAGTAGTGACAAGTATTATGCTTCTGGGTGGAAGGCAACTGACCAAGTCTTCAGGAAAAAGTTGCTTGAGATCTATATTTTTCAGACCGTTGTCAATGTAGAGAAATAAGGCCTTATTTGGGATGCTCTTTGCAAAGTGACCAAATCATTCCTCGACCTTGGTCACAGTCTGTCAATTCCACATTCTGTTGGAATAGTCCATACAAAATCTACTGCTGGAGGACTTTAAGATCTTTCTTGTTACAATTTTGATCCATATGAATTCTACAATGTTTATAAGTTTTGAGGTCAATCTGTGCATAAACAGCATCCGCGAGTGTAGTTTTCCCAATTCCCCCAAGACCGTACACAACCACAGCAATCGGTAATGCATCTTGTGCATTCAAATCAAGGAGTTGAATTACACTTTTCAGTCTACTCTGGATTCCAACTGTAAGTTTTGCAGCAAGACCATGTTAGGATTTGCTCAATATAACAAGAAAGAGATGATAAAATAAAAATACCTTTTGAAGGATGGCCTTACCACGCTCCTGGTATGCATAAATGTAATACCCCTCATACTGTTTAGACTTATTATTTTCTATGCATTGGTTTGATACTGTGATGATGCAATTATTGCTTGGTTTGGTGGTTTGAATAGTAGACAGTTGATGATTATGCTTAAACACTTGAGGACATGATTATTTCATATGACATTGTGGTTGATGATGTTAGTTGATTTTCAAAATTAAATTATGATGCAGTTGATAAGTAATCATGTTATCTTATGATAGTTTGTTTAGAATGTTATTTCATCATTGATATTGTAATTGTTAGCATAGCTTAGGTGAGAGGACAATGTAGCACCACTCGTTTACGAGTGTCCTGCTATGCTGCAATTCCTTCTCATGATAGGATGTTTGATTATATATATAAACATGTGTTACTTGACATTTATTGGTATCCAGGATTGCAGGAATAAGTCTCGATTCCACCTGCTTCAGTAGGACAGGGCAAGCATTAAATTTACCCAATGGGTAAAATGTTGAAAAAGGGAGTAGGTTTGGAAGTGTCCCCGTCCCAAGTCCGTCGTCTATTGTGAGTCGTGTCATGACTGAAGTTTTATCCTTGTTGTGTAGTTTGATTATTGAGTATTCATTGTATTTATGGTTAGCGTTTAATTAATTAATCTTATTTTATAAAATAATTAATTAATGTTGCATTGTTATTTGATTTAATTGTAATTTAGTAAAATGTTAAATTTAAATATATTGTAAATTAAAAAGTGATTTAATTAATTGAAAATGTAAATAATTATTTAAAATTGATATTGATGAGGATAATTAAATATTATCTTTTTATTAATATTAAATTAGCAAATCTTGTGTAGATAATATCTTAAGGAAAATAAATTATTTTAATTAAAATTGTAGATAAGTTGTGCTTTTAAAAAGCTGGAAGAAAGACCAATAAGGAAAGAGGATTTTTGAGAAAAGAAAGCGGAAGAGCTTTATGGATTCTTTCTTTTTTTGATTTATTATTTTTATGAGGAAACTATTGAGACACAGAAGTTTCTCTCTTTGTTTGGATCTGGAAAAGAAAAGAGAAGAAAATACAGTTTTGGGTTTTGTGTTTTTCTGGGTAAAATTATTGTGGTTTTGAAGAAAAGTTAGATTGGAGAAGAGAGCGGCAGGAGGAGATCGAGAGGAGGCTACAGAAGGGATTCTTCTTCAGACGAAGGACTCCAGGTTTTCTCTTTTTAAATTATTAATACTTTGTTGATCTGTAAACAAATCTGGTTGCTATGTTTTCAAAAATTAATTAAATGAAATTATGTGATTTGAAAATTTATTCGTATGAAACCCTTGAATCTTCTGTTAAAAATATTAGTAAATCTTGTTGAAATTCTTTAGTTTAGTAGTGAAAATTATTGTTTTTTTTTAAAATAAAAATCATTTTTGATTGAAGGTTGAATCTAGCATATTAGATCTATAATAGGCTTATTATAAAATCTGCTATTATATTGTTGTTCTAAATCTCTGGTTAAATATATAATTTTATATATATATATTTTCTTTAAGCCATTTGAATGAATATACATTTATCTTACAGATTTAATATTTTGAAAATATTAGATAAAATATATTTAATTAATGTTGTGTGCTGTTACTGTTCATCTGTATTCTCGTACAAATTAGGGTTTAATATATATATTACTGTTCATCTGTATTCTCGTACAAATTAGGGTTTAATATATATATACTTTAATAGTGTCTGAGCAAAATTGATTTATTATTGAAATTCGTTTTCTTTTATTAAATATAAATTTTGTATATATAAGAGAAATGTAAAATAAAATAAAATTTAAATTTAAAAATTAAATTTTATATTGTGGACCCCGTGGCTGCAGTACGCAGTCACTACTGACTGTGCACAGCAGCCGAGGCTGCTGGGCGCATGCAGTGGGGGCTGCGTACCCCCCCACAGCCCACAGTGTGGGCGCTGGCTTCAATGCAGGCCTTTTTAAAATTTTTTTTTTGTTTTTTTATATTTTTTTTGTATTGTTTTTTTTTTTTAATTTATGCGTTTTGTGAATTATTTTATATTTATATTTGTATATATATTAATATATATATATATATATATTATTTAATATATATTTATTATATATTATTTAGTATATATATATAAATGAATTAATTGCCAAATTATATAAGGAAGTTTTTTTTTAATATTTGATTTTATATATATGTTGGGATTGTAAATTCATTATAATAATAATTTTTACAAGTTAGCATAATATAGTGAAATTGAAAAGATTAGGAATATGCTATGTGATTATTATTAAATTGATTAGTAAAAATTAAAAGATTCAATGTTATAGTGTAATTGTATGAAGTGGGAATATCTTGTGTGTTTTGGATTTAATCGAACTTTCTCAAGTATTGGTTTATGAAGTTGGTGAAATTTATTGTGCTTGTAGTTTGTTTGGCGTTGATTTATGAGTTATGTACTATTGTGATTGTTCATTATGTTTAATTTGATTTTCTTTAATTCGGGTTTGGATCATGAGGGAAAACCCTAGAGTTAACTTGTCTAGTTATAGGAACCTAAGATGTGTTTAGGACTTCCAGAGGTGGGATACTGATGTTAGTTGTGATCTCGTATTTTGATGCTTGGTCTATGTTTTGACCATGGTTATGATTTAGTTTTCTCTTGGATTGTACCATTTGTGGTTATGTTTCATATGATTGTGGGCGAGATGGTTAATCCTCGCAGATGAACTATTTGATTGGTTCAGTATTTCTTGTGGTGCAATCCTGTTGAGTTGGTTATTTATGTGTTGAGTGTCTAGAGAGAGTGGCTCTAGTGGGGGTCTGACGCACAAAAGGGTTGTCAGGGTAACCCACGTAGAGTTAGAGTAATCAGTGATAACCTAAGAAATTAATTGTGGGTAGGGATTAAACATTAATAAGATAATTGTGAAGCCTTGTCCACCTGTTAGTGCTTTCACAGACTAAAGGGGACTGAGAAGGCCGTGGTTGGCAAGGTCGTTGCCTTGTCTTCACGAAAGGTTAACGACTCTGCATGAGTAACCCTATGGAGCGGCGCCTTGAGATAGGCTGTCAGGAGAACCATAGATGGAGGCGGCACCTTCACTTGGTTGTCTGGAGAATCCATGTAGAGATGGAGGCGGCACCTTGTGATAGGATGTTTGGATAATCCATGTTAAGCCATGCGATGACACTCTCCTCTAACATTCTGTTTGTGTTGTTTTACTGAAGTCCTCTGCAAGTGATTTATTGATTTATCTTTGGTTATTGTTGGAAGTAGTCTTTGATATTATGTCTTGAGTTTTATTGATGTTGTGTTTTGCGGACCTTGTTGTAATTTTTGGAAAGTGGTATGTTGCTTTGTACAAAAGTGGTTTGTTGTTATGCCTTTTGGTTTTATCGTTGCTTGGTTTCTATATGACCTTTGATATTAAGTTGTCTATTTGGAGATAGTCTTTGTTAGTGTTAGATGTGGTTGGTCGGGGATCCTTCCTTGTCTACTCCCAACACGGGGGTGGTTGGGTGGAACATACTTCGCACCCCGTTGGGTTCCCTTTTTAGTTGCAGATGTATCTTTGTTGCAGGGTTTTGGCGGATGTTGTTGGTCCAGTGTTCTTATGTTCCAGATGGATGTTTACACTTCGGAAGTAATTCATTATTGATGTATCATCTCCCATGTGTGTTGGGATGACCTTGATGTAATTTGTATATGTGGTTATTGTGATGTATTTTTAGACAGTTGTATTGTACTATCTTATCGATGTAATGTATATTCAGGCCATGTATTTATTTAGGAACTTTTACTTGTTATAGTTGGTTATGTTGAGTTGTATCTGTCGAAATATGTAACACTTTATATCTTTATAATTTCATTTATTGTCATATGTACTTATGGTATTAATATGGTTACTGTTAATGGATATTTAAAATGATGATATGAGAATGAATGGATTTATGTAACTGTTTAATTATGGTTTAATCTATTATCATTGTTATGGGTTAGTATAGTAATGTCACCTCGTGTACCCCAATAGAATTAGTCGTGCAACTTAATACATTGTTATATTGGAATACTTAAATACAATCTTATGTTCTTTTTAAAAAAAAAATTGTTCCGTTGTTATTAGATCCTTTGGGGTTTGCATGGCGGGGCGTTACAATAAAACTCTTGAGACTGGGGAGCAATCTTTGCTTGTCTTCTTTCTATCTCAGTTACACCCAACAATGTGAGATCGGCATATAAGCGATTTATTTTGTCTCAAAAATCTTGCAAACTCTCAGCATTCACGAAAGTAGTAAGAAACCTTCAAAGAATTCAAAAATTAAATTTGACATTCAAAAATAGACCCTAAATTTTACATCCTAATCTAAGATTTTAATATTACCTCATAGCAATTCTTATCTCGGAAACTATAATTACTTTATTATGTGAAACAGAGTGCTTTGACACCTTGCGTTTCCTATGCAGACTATAGGTAATAAAAGAATGCAAACAGATGTTACTTCAATCAACCCAACAGAACGATAGCTCCAATAGCAACGGGCTTGATTAAAGGCATGAGCATCAATACCTGGATCTTAAGGAATTTAAGACCCCAATTTGATAATGAACTATGGAAGGCATATAAACTGCATTAAATTAAATAAGAAATATCCAATTTGAGGGGAAAATGAACTACCAATTTTTGTGAACATAGTAAGGAATGACTTTCAAATAAGATTAAATAGATAATTTAACTAACCTAAAAGAATCTGTCCTTGTTGATTGGGAAACACACATGGTGCATCCCACCACAATGCATTGGACTGCCTCGTTTAGTTTATGCTTCTGCTCTAGCATTTGATCATTCAACTGCACAATATGCTTTGCAAGATTAAACATGTCTTTGAGAAGTTCAAAACACTCTCTATAGTTTTTGGACATCTGACTATATATTTCTAATGAAAAATCCCACCACAGAAAATTCTGCTAGCAACCAATGAATTTTCCCAACACCCTTGAGAAAATTCATAACTACTTTCTCTGTCTCTACACTTACTGTATTCTTGAAATCCTGCTGCACAAAAAAATAATGTAAGTAGTTCCATTAATATTTAAATTCACATCTCTTATAATTTGAAGTAAATAAAGAATGTTTAGAGTTAATCCATCCCATAATTAATAAATACTTCACCACCCATTAAAAATTTATAGCTCTTAGATGCAAATTTAACCTTGTCATGAAGTCTGTCAATGTGTTTTTCTACTGTTTCCAGCAATGTTTGGCCATCCTTGATATAAGGACTTATTGATGCTTCTTCATCTTTCTCATCTGACTGCATGTGAGAACACAAGAAACCTATTATTCAGGGTGAGGTAGAGTGGCAAGTTATGTTCAGTATAAAGTTTATAATGAAACTAAAACACAGGAATGCAAAATTTTAAAATAATTATAAGATAAATAGAAATACAGTTTAAGAGAAGGTAATGTCTTAAATATACAAATTCAAAGGGGATAGAGTATGGATATCAAGTAAATAAAAAAAGCATTCCACTCAAGAAAGTTTCCTTAAACATCAAACGAGTGTCTGGTTGGCAGTAACCTGATAAACTAGGTACCTAAGTTTGCTATATAAAGTTAATATAACATGGCAGGTCTAAAGTGTAGATTAATGATATTAGATTTTCTGTTTTTTAATTTAATGAGTACATTAGAAGCACATAGATAAAAATTTGGAACTTGATTGATTTTCACTTTTTCTATTATGCTTTATGTGAAGAGAACTTTCTAAAGTTAGATATATATTCACATGTTTAAATTTTAGTAAATGATTTCTATGTATTTTTTCAGTCTTTCTATTGTTGAGTTTTTCTTTTTTGTCCAAATGGTAAAATTATGTATAATATATATTGATGTATAATTGAAATAAACACACCACTTGAAGTTTTATTTTAAGGGATAATGTGACCAAATCACATGTATTATTGTTGAATTCTTTCAATTAGCATAATAAATGGCATTGTTGTCGAGTTCAACATGGACTACAAAATAATGGTAACTTTATATTTTGATTGAAAGTTTATTGAAATTTTTGAGGACTGTCTTTCATTATTGTAATATTGATCTATATGATAAATTTTTCTTTTTGTATTAAATGTTGTTTTGATGCACGACCTAAAATCTCTTTTTGTAAGCTAGGTCTAGATCATTATGGGCATTATCTTGGCACTAATATGGATTAATTCTACTAGGTTGTTGGGGGTATTGACATGATAGCACATGCAATAACATTGACCAAAAGACCTCATGTTGTGGTAAATGTCTCATGTCAACTAGAAGTTATTTAATCTTTTGTAAGAAATGGTGGAAAATTTTGGTTACAAGTTGTTATTGTCCATCATAGCATTATATTTAATATTTTCTTTATCTTTCTAGAAAAACTATAATATTAATTTTCTCAACAACCTTTTCATAGTCTATCTAGTCAAAATCCAACCGAGTCAACAAAACAAATTCATTATTTTCAGTACCTTTATTGATGTGCTAGTAAGACAATATTTTTATTTCATCTTTAAGTGCCACAAGTATAGACAATTACCTCTTACATATATCTCGACATTCGATTTCAAGGGCGTAGGTGTAATGAGTTTTCAACAATAAAAGTTAGACATTGTAAATACTGTGGCTTTGTTACTTTGAGCTACTTTGTTCTTTCATGATCCTTTTGTAGAATTTGTGCTTGAAATTGAGGGTATTGAATACTTTTTATTCAAACCATGATTTATTTTGAGAGTTGGTTTTGTTTTGGAAAAAGAGGCATGTATACCAAATGATACTCTCTTAAATTTGCATGCTCATCTATTGTAACCAAACAATAGCTAACTGACCCATCACTACCTATTTTTGCTGAGAATAATTATAGGTACATAAAGTTATGAATGCAACATCCTTATTTTAATTAATTCAACTACCTAACTAGTAGACCAATCCACCTCAACAAGAAGACTCAATCCCCCAGTTCCAGCTGAAAGACTTGTCCTTTCTAACTGCCAACATGAACTAAATCAATTCTCTCCTATCTAACTATTGACAAACTCAGTGTTGCTACTCAAATAAAAAAGGGGACACTACAATATTTTACATCTTCCATTGTTAATAAATTATGTAAATTACCTTCTTTTGCTCATCTATAGAGTAATGGTACAACTAGGATCAACTCTTCTCTCAATAATCTCAGCATCAAGCATTTTAGTAATTAAATCAGTCTCCAAAAATGTTACAACTCACATCTTTGGTCAATCTAGATTTACCATGGCCCCCCTTTTCCATTTATTTGGCTAATTTTTAGTATCTGACAAGCAAGTAAAATTTGATGTAGACTAAAAAGTGTAACATTTCTTCAAAACCATAGCCTGAGTATGGAAAATAAAGGATTTCAAAACAAATATTATCAATCAGCATTAATAAAAAAATATTTTAATGCAACAACTTTGATCTATGGATATTTCTAGGAAATGTCTTTGTTCAAGTATGTTAGACATAATTATAAATTAGAACCTTTTTATACAAATAATTCAAACTCCTTCAAAATGACAACCATTGTAGTTGAGATTTGTGTACGGGTATGAATCTGATCTAATTAACATACGTAACTATTGCCAAAAATTTTTGCATAGGAAACCCAAACTAATTGTGGGTGTGAACTAATCCATCTTTTAGAGAGCCTTACAAGGGCCTATATGTAGACAATATGTACACCAATTAAAAATGCACCTGTGAATTTGTGGACATTATCATAGCTTTGTAAAGGATAGAGATATTTTTTGGAAAATTTTGATCATTTTCTTTTGATAATTTTTTTCCTAAAAGGATTTGTAGTTTCCATAATGAAGAATTTTATTATGAGACTTTATATATTTCATTTACTGACTACTGGCATAATCAAATTTTGTGAGTACTCATCATTTTTTTCTTTGTTTATGTTACATTCAGACCTATATGTTCCAATATGATAGTGTCCATTGCCAGTGGAAGAAAAATGAACTGAAGGTCAAGGATGAAAAAACTTTACTTTTTGGTGACACATGTAGTTGTATTTGGTTGTAGGTAAGTCATTTTAAATGTCCAATGATAAGCTTCCATGAGATATTTCATGAGAAAATTGTTTACAGGGGTCAGAGTTTTTTCCTTTTATTTGATGTGTTGTTATGCATATTTACATACATGTCTAGTCCAATTCAATTCTTTAGAAATCCAAAAGAAATTCCTTGGGGTGAGGTTGGTGCAGAGTATGTAGTTGAATCAACAAGAGTCTTTACTGATAAAGAGAAAGCAGTTGCACACTTGAAGGTATGTCATTTTTGACCTATAATAATTTTGAATTAGCAAGCTTTTGGTAGAAGACTATGTGCAAGTGTGTTTTCGTATCAGCATTTTGGATCATTCTGGGATCCTTTTGGTAGATGGGTTTCTTCATCTTGATGATTGGATCACAAAAAGTGATTTGCTGATACAAAAAAATTGCACAGTAATGGACCATGGAAATATCATGTCTCTAATACTTTTATTATATAAGGTATTGGATATTTTTTTCAAGCAACTAGTTAGTTACATTAATGTTCTAGAATTAGGAATGTGATTCTAGATTATCTTAAAGTTAGCAGCAGTTCATGTGTAGACATTATGGTTCAATTCATATAATTTCATTTTGATGTTTCATAGATCCCACAGGCTATACCTTGGATGTTAAAGAAATTGTTGTCTCTAATAATAAGTTTTAAAATAATTTTCTTTGTATTGATGCAAGAGTGTTGAACTTAACTAATTATTTTTAAGTGACTCTTTACTTTAGCAGGAAAGAGTAATTTTTTTCTTCTTGTTGGTCATTCTCAGGAAGGTGCTAAAAAAGTAGTCATTTTAGCTCCCATCTAGGATTCCCCAATGTTTGTTGTTGGGGTTAATGAGGACGAGTACAAATCTGATTTGAACATTGTTTTAAATGCCAGCTATACCACTAACTACCTTGCTCCTTTGGCTAAGGTTTGTAAGAATATGTTAAATACTTGAATCATACAATTTCATATGTATTTAATGTTTACACATGAAAACACTATATTTTTACTTGAGAATAAAATTTAGTGTTCTGGACATAATTTTAAACTCTTTTTTTCCTTTTCAGGTGATTAATGATAAATTTGGCATTGTTGAAGGTCTTATGACAATAGTACACTCCATCATAGATATGTTATAGTATCTCTCACTGGAGTGAAAATTTATTATCTTTGATTCCTATCAAAGCTGCATTAAAAATTTTAATGCAACAACTTTTTTAGGTGCATGGTTTCAAGTTTCCTACCGTTATTTTCTACTTTCTTAAGAATATTTATCAAATGTTTTATATCTCAATATAATGTGTATTTTTTTTGTTTTTGCAGAAATGTATTGATAAACTCCAAGAAGGGGATAAAGTTGGGGTGTTGGATCCGTTTGATGGTGTTGTTGTGGGAATTGGGTAGATTCACTCACTATCTATTGTACATGGAGTCAAATTGAAAGGAATAGGAGATGAAAATGTAAATATTTTAAAGGTCACAAGTAACATACCCCTTGCTTATGAAGACAAAATAGATGGAGCTATTTGTCTAAAAGAGAAAGAAGAGACCTTTACACGGTGGCCACTAAAATATTTGAAAAAAATGACATAGTTGTTGTTTATCATGTACTAGTTGTTAGACAGCTTGGCCCACTGCTTTATGCAATAGTTTGAATGTGTTGTTCATGGATCTTAGTGTTTTTTTTATCTATTTTAGAGCTTTATAAGCCAAAAAAGGCATTGTAACTCAGTTTTCTTAGTCACAACACTGAGAAACACACTTTGTAACACATTTTTCAAAGCAAAGACACATTTTTCAATAAAATTTTAGTTTTTTTCCTTCTTAATATATGTTTCATTATTTGCAAATGAAAGATTGATTATGTTTTTCTATGTTTTATGTTTAAACCTCAAATGCATTGTCGCGTTTCCAACACTTTAGGTAGAAATCAGTGAACAAAAATAATTAAATAAACTACCAATTGACTAAATATACTACCAATTGACATAAATAAGTGAATAAATATGACTAAATATATGAATAAATATAATGATTATACAATTAATAAACAATGTATCAATATACTACCAATTGATAAAAATCAATGATTTTTTTTAAATAAACTACCAAATTGATCAAAAT
Source organism: Sequoia sempervirens (assembly GCA_007258455.2). NCBI lineage: Eukaryota > Viridiplantae > Streptophyta > Pinopsida > Cupressales > Cupressaceae > Sequoia > Sequoia sempervirens. The sequence goes on from VDFB02278133.1 coordinate 15,788, forward strand.
GATGATTAAAATTAATGACTAAATACACTACCAATGGACATAAATTAGTGAATAAAAATGACTAAATAAGTGACTAGTTAACAACAATCAATGACTAAATTAATGACTAAATATATCAATAAATAAAAAATGACTAAATTAATGACTAAATATATCAGTAAATAAAAAATGACAAAATTAATCACTAAATATACTACCAAATCGATCAATCAAAACAACCAATAAATGACTAAAAATGGTTTAGTCATCAATCTGGACATGTTATAAATGACTGGCAATAAATTACTAATGGTGACGTGACCATGTTTAGTCATTTATAAGTAGTTTTTAGTTGTTTCTTAAATCATATATTGATGTTTCTGTAATAGTGGAGTCAAGAGGCAAAACCTTGAGGGAGTACATGTTTTTAAATATGATAATTATGATGGTACAACCAATTATCAATTTGGTCCTTCTTGGTATAGGTTTACAAGGGGATTTAGAGTTGCACTTTTATGGTGATAGGTACACAAGTTGTCTTCGGTTTTGAGGACATGAATTGACATGAGTGGAGACTTTGAATCTCACATGGGTCATAGTTGAGTGTAGGTACATTGATGGCTATGGTTATGGTGTCATGGGTATGCAAGTACATTTATGCATTGGCATTATGTGATCATATATGTGGTTGTTTGGTGGTGTTATGGTTTGGTATTAGGAGGTTGTTTCTATCTCCTAGATGCTTGTATGGTTCCTTGACTATGGTTACTCATTTGTAGAAATGTTTGGTAAATAAAATATGTGGTTGATTTGGTGTTTGAGTCTTGATGTTTACATGATTATCTTCTTTGATATCTTGGTTTGCGGGTTACTAATGTGATGATGAGTTTGCATGTCTCAGTGTTTGGGATCTATGAGTTATGTGATTGGTAGGTTTGTGCAGCCTATTGATTGTAGTGGTATGACTTGGATGTGGACAGTCTATATCCACTAGGTTTGATTCATTGTTTTTATAGACTTTGTTAGTTGGCCTTGTCTATGGTCATTTGTGCATTGGTATGATGCTTTGGGATGAGAGGATGGATGGTTAGAGTAACTGATTAGTTAGTTGATGGGACTTGTAGCATGTAGTTTGATCTTGATGTCATGATAGCTTGGTACATGCATTATTTATACACATTCAGTGGGAGCTTTTAACAGTGATGACTTGGTGGTGTTAGATTGGTTTATGATGGTTTGATAGCGGTTGTATGTATCTTCTTGGTTTGGAGATCTTGATTTCACTTGTTCTATAGAGTTGTTGGGATTCCAATTGAGTGTGTGTGGATTTGGATGATCTTCATGGAGGAGATGGCTATCTTCATGTGATTGGAGATGTGGTTTCTTGGTTTAGAGTGTGTTTGATATTATGCCATGGTTTACTCTTGATGATAGCTTAGAGTTTTGGCATGATATGGGTTCTCTTGAAATCAAGATGGCATTGGTGTATGTGATCTTTTAGGAGGAGATGATTAGATCATGATGTCATGATAGGTTCTTGATTCTATGGTTGGAGCTTTGGCATTGATCTTGGTGGTTCTCTTTGTATTGAGTACATGATCATTTGCTTGATTACTTAATGATGGAGTTATGTTGTATTTGGATTTTGGAATGTATTGATTGGTTATAGGTTCTCATGGATACTTGGAGACGTGGGTGAGGTTGGAGTTCTCTTGTGACTAGAGACATTTTCTTGAGGCCATTACTCTTTGGAGGTTTCGGCAAGAAGATAGAAGAGCCTTCACCTGGATATGGATGTTAGTTCATGATGGACTGATAGAGGAGATTGTTCTTGGAGTGATTCATGATGACTTGGTTATCCTGGAGGATCATTCTCATTCCCCACTCTTGTTCTACTTGATGGTTTATCATTTGAGAGGTATTTTCCCATTATTTCTTTCATATGTGTTATGTTTTGTGCTTTGATTTATCATGGGAATGAGTTGATTCATTGTGATTTAGTTTTGGAGACTCATGACTGTTTAGCATGAGTTTATATTGCTTTGTCTTGCATAGATATGGATCTTGAGATATGGATAGTTAGTTCTGAAGGATTCATTTTGAGAGATGTTTAGCATGGTTATCTACTTATGCATTTGAGTTTATGTTATGATTCATTGATGAGGATTTTAGGAGATGGTTAATGGACTGATTTTTTAGTTTTGGGAATGGTTACTTTGAGTTTTATCTTCTTGGTTAGGGAGGCTTACATCCATGTTAGCATTTATTCATATGTTGTTTGATCTAAGAGATTGAAAGTTGCTTTGGTTATTGTTGAGGCTTCTCATTTGGGGTTGCTAGGAGATCATACTTGACATAGCTTTGCACTTTGAGGTGTTCATAGGGCATGTTTTGGTTTATAGGTTTTATCTCTTCATTATTTGGTTCCTTCCTAGAGATTCATGTTCATATGATTTGGGAGGATGGTGGCAACATATTGTGAGAGAGTATGTAGTTATTTGGGTTGCATGTGTGGATCATTTTTATTGTTCTTAGTACTTCATTGTTGATTAT
>VDFB02278134.1:0-19039 GCA_007258455.2 Sequoia sempervirens
GAATGTAATTCATTATTGATATATCATCTCCCATGTGTGTTGGGATGACCTTGATGTAATTTGTATATGTGGTTATTGTGATGTATTTTTAGACAATTGTATTGTACTATCTTATGGATGTAATGTATATTCAGGCCATGTATTTATTTAGGAACTTTCACTTGTTATAGTTGGTTATGTTGAGTTGTATATGTCAAAATTTGTAACACTTTATATCTTTATAATTTCATTTATTGTCATATGTACTTATGGTACTAATATGGTTACTATTAATGGATATTTTAAATGATGATATGAGAATGAATGTATTTATGTAACTATTTAATTATGGTTTAATCTATTATTGTTGTTATGGGTTAGTATAGTAATGTCACCTCGTGTACCCCAATAGAATTAGTCGTGTAGCTTAATACATTGTTATATTGGAATACTTAAATACAATCTTATGTTCTTTTAAAAAAAAAAAATTGTTTCATTGTTATTAGATCCTTTGGGTTTGCATGGCGGGGCGTTACAATAAAACTCTTGAGACTGGGGAGCAATCTTTGCTTGTCTTCTTTCTATCTCAGTTACACCCAACAATGTGAGATCGGCATATAAGTGATTTATTTTATTTTGGAAATCTTGCAAACTCTCAGCATTCACGGAAGTAGTAAGAAACCTTCAAAGAATTCAAAAATTAAATTTGACATTCAAAAATAGACCCTAAATTTTACATCCTAATCTAAGATTTTAATATTACCTCATAGCAATTCTTATCTCAGAAACTATAATTACTATATTATGAGAAACAGGGTGCTTTGACACCTTGTGTTTCCTGTCCAGACTACAGGTAATAAAAGAATGCAAACAGATGTTACTTCAATCAACCCAACAGAATGACAGCTCCAATAGCAACGGGCTTGATTAAAGGCATGAGCATCAGTACCTGGATCTTAAGGAATTTAAGACCACAATTTGATAATGAACTATGGAAGGCATATAAACTGCATTAAATTAAATAAGAAATATCCAATTTGAGGGGAAAATGAACTACCATTTTTTGTGAACATAGTAAGGAATGACTTTCAAATAAGATTAAATAGATAATTTAACTAACCTAAAAGAATATGTCCTTGTTGATTGGGAAACACACATGGTGCATCCCACCACAATGCATTGGACTGCCTCGTTTAGTTTATGCTTCTGCTCTAGCATTTGATCATTCAACTACACAATATGCTTTGCAAGATTAAACATGTCTTTGAGAAGTTCAAAACACTCTCGATAGTTTTTGGATAGCTGACTATATCTTTCTAATGCGAATCCCACCACAGAAAATGTTGCTAGCAACCAATGAATTTTCCCAACACCCTTGAGAAAATTCATAACTACTGGCTCTACATTCATCAGATTCTTGGAATCCTACGCATAAAAATAATGTAAGTAGTTCCATTTCACAAAATTCACATCTCTTATAATTCCAAAGTAAATAAAGAATGTTTAGAGTTAATCCATCCCATAATTCACAAATACCTCTCACCACCCATTAAAAATTTATAGCTCTTAGATGCAAATTTAACCTTGGCCGCGTAGAAGTCTCCATTAATGTGTTTTTCTTACCGCTTTCCAGCAATGCTTGGCCATCCTGATATAAGGACTTATTGATGCTTTTCCATCTTTCTATCCGACTGCATGTGAGAACACAAGAAACCTATTATCTGTAAGAGTGCCATGTTCAGATAAAGTTTATAATGAAATCCAAAACATGGTGAATGCAAAATTTTAAAATAATTATAAGATAAATAGAAATACAGTTTAAGAGAAGGTAATGTCTTAAATATACAAATTCAAAGGGGATAGAGTATGGATATCAAGTAAATAAAAAAAGCATTCCACTCAAGAAAGTTGCCTTAAACATCAAATGAGTGTCTAGTTGGCAGTAACCTGATAAACTAGGTACCTAAGTTTGCTATATAAAGTTGATATAACATGGCAGGTCTAAAATGTAGATTAATGATATTAGATTTTCTGTTTTTGAATTTAATGAGCACATTAGAAGCACATAGATAAAAATTTGGAACTTGATTGATTTTCACTTTTTCTATTATGCTTTATGTGAAGAGAACTTTCTAAAGTTAGATATATATTCACATGTTTAAATTTTAGTAAATGATTTCTATGTATTTTTTCAGTCTTTCTATTGTTGAGTTTTTCTTTTTTGTCCAAATGGTAAAATTATGTACAATATATATTGATGTATAATTGAAATAAACACACCACTTGAAGTTTTATTTTAAGGGATAATGTGACCAAATCACATGTATTATTGTTGAATTCTTTCAATTAGCATAATAAATGGCATTGTTGTCGAGTTCAACATGGACTACAAAATAATGGTAACTTTATATTTTGATTGAAAGTTTATTGAAATTTTTGAGGACTGTCTTTCATTATTGTAATATTGATCTATATGATAAATTTTTCTTTTTGTATTAAATGTTGTTTTGATGCACCACCTAAAATCTCTTTTTGTAAGCTAGGTCTAGATCATTATGGGCATTATCTTGGCACTAATATGGATTAATTCTACTAGGTTGTTGGGGGTATTGACATGATAGCACATGCAATAACATTGACCAAAAGACCTCATGTTGTGGTAAATGTCTCATGTCAACTAGAAGTTATTTAATCTTTTGTAAGAAATGGTGGAAAATTTTGGTTACAAGTTGTTATTGTCCATCATAGCATTATATTTAATATTTTCTTTATCTTTCTAGAAAAACTATAATATTAATTTTCTCAACAACCTTTTCATAGTCTATCTAGTCAAAATCCAACCGAGACAACAAAACAAATTCATTATTTTCAGTACCTTTATTGATGTGCTAGTAAGACAATATTTTTATTTCATCTTTAAGTGCCACAAGTATAGACAATTACCTCTTACATATATCTCGACATTCTATTTCAAGGGCGTAGGTGTAATGAGTTTTCAACAATAAAAGTTAGACATTGTAAATACTGTGGCTTTGTTACTTTGAGCTACTTTGTTCTTTAATGATCCTTTTGTAGAATTTGTGCTTGAAATTGAGGGTATTGAATACTTTTTATTCAAACCATGATTTATTTTGAGAGTTGGTTTTGTTTTGGAAAAAGAGGCATGTATACCAAATGATACTCTCTTAAATTTGCATGCTCATCTATTGTAACCAAACAATAGCTAACTGACCCATCACTACCTATTTTTGCTGAGAATAATTATAGGTACATAAAGTTATGAATGCAACATCCTTATTTTAATTAATTCAACTACCTAACTAGTAGACCAATCCACCTCAACAAGAAGACTCAATCCCCCAGTTCCAGCTGAAAGACTTGTCCTTTCTAACTGCCAACATGAACTAAATCAATTCTCTCCTATCTAACTATTGACAAACTCAGTGTTGCTACTCAAATAAAAAAGGGGACACTACAATATTTTACATCTTCCATTGTTAATAAATTGTGTAAATTACCTTCTTTTGCTCATCTATAGAGTAATGGTACAACTAGGATCAACTCTTCTCTCAATAATCTCAGCATCAAGCATTTTAGTAATTAAATCAGTCTCAAAAAATGTTACAACTCACATCTTTGGTCAATCTAGATTTACCATGGCCCCCCTTTTCCATTTATTTGGCTAATTTTTAGTATCTGACAAGCAAGTAAAATTTGATGTAGACTAAAAAGTGTAACATTTCTTCAAAACCATAGCCCGAGTATGGAAAATAAAGGATTTCAAAACAAATATTATCGATCAGCATTAATAAAAAAATATTTTAATGCAACAACTTTGATCTATGGATATTTCTAGGAAATGTCTTTGTTCAAGTATGTTAGACATAATTATAAATTAGAACCTTTTTATACAAATAATTCAAACTCCTTCAAAATGACAACCATTGTAGTTGAGATTTGTGTACGGGTATGAATCTGATCTAATTAACATACGTAACTATTGCCAAAAATTTTTGCATAGGAAACCCAAACTAATTGTGGGTGTGAACTAATCCATCTTTTAGAAAGCCTTACAAGGGCCTATATGTAGACAATATGCACACCAATTAAAAATGCACCTGTGAATTTGTGGACATTATCATAGCTTTGTAAAGGATAGAGATATTTTTTGGAAAATTTTGATCATTTTCTTTTGATAATTTTTTTCCTAAAAGGATTTGTAGTTTCCATAATGAAGAATTTTATTATGAGACTTTATATATTTCATTTACTGACTACTGGCATAATCAAATTTTGTGAGTACTCATCATTTTTTTCTTTGTTTATGTTACATTCAGACCTATATGTTCCAATATGATAGTGTCCATTGCCAGTGGAAGAAAAATGAACTGAAGGTCAAGGATGAAAAAACTTTACTTTTTGGTGACACATGTAGTTGTATTTGGTTGTAGGTAAGTCATTTTAAATGTCCAATGATAAGCTTCCATGAGATATTTCATGAGAAAATTGTTTACAGGGGTCATAGTTTTTTCCTTTTATTTGATGTGTTGTTATGCATATTTACATACATGTCTAGTCCAATTCAATTATTTAGAAATCCAAAAGAAATTCCTTGGGGTGAGGTTGGTGCAGAGTATGTAGTTGAATCAACAAGAGTCTTTACTGATAAAGAGAAAGCAGTTGCACACTTGAAGGTATGTCATTTTTGACCTATAATAATTTTGAATTAGCAAGCTTTTGGTAGAAGACTATGTGCAAGTGTGTTTTCGTATCAGCATTTTGGATCATTCTGGGATCCTTTTGGTAGATGGGTTTCTTCATCTTGATGATTGGATCACAAAAAGTGATTTGTTGATACAAAAAAATTGCACAGTAATGGACCATGGAAATATCATGTCTCTAATACTTTTATTATATAAGGTATTGGATATTTTTTTCAAGCAACTAGTTAGTTACATTAATGTTCTAGAATTAGGAATGTGATTCTAGATTATCTTAAAGTTAGCAGCAGTTCATGTGTAGACATTATGGTTCAATTCATATAATTTCATTTTGATGTTTCATAGATCCCACAGGCTATACCTTGGATGTTAAAGAAATTGTTGTCTCTAATAATAAGTTTTAAAATAATTTTCTTTGTATTGATGCAAGAGTGTTGAACTTAACTAATTATTTTTAAGTGACTCTTTACTTTAGCAGGAAAGAGTAATTTTTTTCTTCTTGTTGGTCATTCTCAGGAAGGTGCTAAAAAAGTAGTCATTTTAGCTCCCATCTAGGATTCCCCAATGTTTGTTGTTGGGGTTAATGAGGACGAGTACAAATCTGATTTGAACATTGTTTTAAATGCCAGCTATACCACTAACTACCTTGCTCCTTTGGCTAAGGTTTGTAAGAATATGTTAAATACTTGAATCATACAATTTCATATGTATTTAATGTTTACACATGAAAACACTATATTTTTACTTGAGAATAAAATTTAGTGTTCTGGACATAATTTTAAACTCTTTTTTTCCTTTTCAGGTGATTAATGATAAATTTGGCATTGTTGAAGGTCTTATGACAATAGTACACTCCATCATAGATATGTTATAGTATCTCTCACTGGAGTGAAAATTTATTATCTTTGATTCCTATCAAAGCTGCATTAAAAATTTTAATGCAACAACTTTTTTAGGTGCATGGTTTCAAGTTTCCTACCGTTATTTTCTACTTTCTTAAGAATATTTATCAAATGTTTTATATCTCAATATAATGTGTATTTTTTTTGTTTTTGCAGAAATGTATTGATAAACTCCAAGAAGGGGATAAAGTTGGGGTGTTGGATCCGTTTGATGGTGTTGTTGTGGGAATTGGGTAGATTCACTCACTATCTATTGTACATGGAGTCAAATTGAAAGGAATAGGAGATGAAAATGTAAATATTTTAAAGGTCACAAGTAACATACCCCTTGCTTATGAAGACAAAATAGATGGAGCTATTTGTCTAAAAGAGAAAGAAGAGACCTTTACACGGTGGCCACTAAAATATTTGAAAAAAATGACATAGTTGTTGTTTATCATGTACTAGTTGTTAGACAGCTTGGCCCACTGCTTTATGCAATAGTTTGAATGTGTTGTTCATGGATCTTAGTGTTTTTTTTATCTATTTTAGAGCTTTATAAGCCAAAAAAGGCATTGTAACTCAGTTTTCTTAGTCACAACACTGAGAAACACACTTTGTAACACATTTTTCAAAGCAAAGACACATTTTTCAATAAAATTTTAGTTTTTTTCCTTCTTAATATATGTTTCATTATTTGCAAATGAAAGATTGATTATGTTTTTCTATGTTTTATGTTTAAACCTCAAAAGCATTGTCGCATTTCCAACACTTTAGGCAGAAATCAGTGAACAAAAATAATTAAATAAACTACCAATTGACATAAATTAGTGAATAAATATGACTAAATATATGAATAAATATAATGATTATACAATTAATAAACAATGTATCAATATACTACCAATTGATAAAAATCAATGAATTTTTTTTAAATAAACTACCAAATTGATCAAAATGATGATTAAAATTAATGACTAAATACACTACCAATGGACATAAATTAGTGAATAAAAATGACTAAATAAGTGACTAGTTAACAACAATCAATGACTAAATTAATGACTAAATATATCAGTAAATAAAAAATGACTAAATTTATGACTAAATATACTACCAAATCGATCAATCAAAACAACCAATAAATGACTAAAAATGGTTTTGTCATCAATCTAGACATGTTATAAATGACTGGCAATAAATTACTAATGGTGACGTGACCATGTTTAGTCATTTATAAGTAGTTTTTAGTTGTTTCTTAAATCATATGTTGATGTTTCTATAATAGTGGAGTCAAGAGGCAAAACCTTGAGGGAGTACATGTTTTTAAATATGATAATTATGATGGTACAACCAATTATCAGTTTGGTCCTTCTTGGTATAGGTTTACAAGGGGATTTAGAGTTGCACTTTTATGGTGATAGGTACACAAGTTGTCTTCGATTTTGAGGACATGAATTGACATGAGTGGAGACTTTGAATCTCACATGGGTCATAGTTGAGTGTAGGTACATTGATGGCTATGGTTATGGTGTCATGGGTATGCAAGTACATTTATGCATTGCCATTATGTGATCATATATGTGGTTGTTTGGTGGTGTTATGGTTTGGTATTAGGAGGTTTTTTCTATCTCCTAGATGCTTGTATGGTTCCTTGACTATGGTTACTCATTTTTAGAAATGTTTGGTAAATAAAATATGTGGTTGATTTGGTGTTTGAGTCTTGATGTTTACATGATTATCTTCATTGATATCTTGGTTTGTGGGTTACTAATGTGATGATGATTTTGTATATTTCAGTGTTTAGGATCTATGAGTTATGTGATTGGTAGGTTTGTGCAGCCTATTGATTGTAGTGGTATGACTTGGATGTGGACAATCTATATCCACCAGGTTTGATTCATTGTTTTTATAGACTTTGTTAGTTGGCCTTGTCTATCGTCATTTGGGCATTGGTATGATGCTTTGGGATGAGAGGATGGATGGTTAGAGTAACTAATTAGTTAGTTGATGGGACTTGTAGCATGTAGTTTGATCATGATGTCATGATAGCTTGGTACATGCATTATTTATACACTTTCAGTGGGAGCTTTTAACAGTGATGACTTGGTAGTGTTGGATTGGTTTATGATGGTTTGATGGTGGTTGTATGTATCTTCTTGGTTTGGAGATCTTGATTTGACTTGTTCTATAGAGTTGTTGGGATTCCAATTGAGTGTGTGTGGATCTAGATGATCTTCATGGAGGAGATGGCTATCTTCATGTGATTGGAGATGTGGTTTCTTGGTGTAGAGTGTGTTTGATATTATGCCATGGTTTACTCTTGATGATAGCTTAGAGTTTTGGCATGATATGGGCTCTCTTGAAATCAAGATGGCATTGGTGTATGTGATCTTTTAGGAGGAGATGATTAGATCATGATGTCATGATAGGTTCTTGATTCTATGGTTGGAGCTTTGGCATTGATCTTGGTGGTTCTCTTTGTATTGAGTACATGATCATTTGCTTGATTACTTAATGATGGTGTTATGTTGCATTTGGATTTTGGCATGTATTGATTGGTTATAGGTTCTCATGGATACTTGGAGACGTGGGTGAGGTTGGAGTTCTCTTGTGACTAGAGACATTTTCTTGAGGCCATTACTCTTTGGAGGTTTCGGCAAGAAGATAGAAGAGCCTTCACCTGGATATGGATGTGAGTTCATGATGGACTGATAGAGGAGATTGTTCTTGGAGTGATTCATGATGACTTGGTTATCCTGGAGGATCATTCTCATTCCCCACTCTTGTTCTACTTGATGGTTTATCATTTGAGAGGTATTTTCCCATTATTTCTTTCATATGTGTTATGTTTTGTGCTTTGATTTATCATGGGAATGAGTTGATTCATTGTGATTTAGTTTTGGAGACTCATGACTATTTAGCATGAGTTTATATTGCTTTGTCTTGCATAGATATGGATCTTGAGATATGGATAGTTAGTTCTGAAGGATTCATTTTGAGAGATGTTTAGCATGGTTATCTACTTATGCATTTGAGTTTATGTTATGATTCATTGATGAGGATTTTAGGAGATGGTTAATGGACTGATTTTTTAGTTTTGGGAATGGTTACTTTGAGTTTTATCTTCTTGGTTAGGGAGGCTTACATCCATGTTAACATTTATTCATATGTTGTTTGATCTAAGAGATTGAAAGTTGCTTTGGTTGTTGTTGAGGCTTCTCATTTGGGGTTGCTAGGAGATCATACTTGACACAGCTTTGCACTTTGAGGTGTTCATAGGGCATGTTTTGGTTTATAGGTTTTATCTCTTCATTATTTGGTTCCTTCCTAGAGATTCATGTTCATATGATTTGGGAGGACGGTGGCAACATATTGTGAGAGAGTATGCAGTTATTTGGATTGCATGTGTGGATCATTTTTATTGTTCTTAGTACTTCATTGTTGATTATTTATTACACCTTGATATAGTGTTGATTCATATATCCCAAACTACCATAAATCAAACCCCTGGAACCCCTTCTAGTTTTAAACCACATACCTATAACTTTTGTGCCCCTTTACACTTATCAAAATGCTGGGATGAAACCACTCTGATTTCTACTTATTTGGGGATTGAATAAATTTATTTAGCACTGTATTTTGTAAGCATGCAGTCCTCATTATGGCTTCCCAAAGTATACTTAAATAAATTTTATTTATTATTATATTTATTTTTTGCTTCTAAATGCAAGCCACTGAAACGCGCTCTTGTTCTCTTCATTATGGGAAAATAGCATATTATAAAAAAAAAAAATTTCTAAAAAATATGAGCAATAATTCATACATTGTGTTCCTGACCCAACAAAGAGAAAAAAATTGAAATTGATATATACAAAAAAGTTAGCGTAAGGTACAAATAAAGTAAGGTCTAAAATTATAAATTTGGTTTGACTTTGAAACTTGATTAAAGAAAAAAATATTCAATAAAAAACTATCTAACTAAGTGGAAGTACTAGATATCGAAAGGGTGAAATTCAAATTTAAAGAATTAGAATTTTGTCCTTCATGGAAAAAAATTTGTGTTATACGGTGAGCGTCACTTTTTAAAAATGTTGTTTTATGAAAAAAACTAGATTTTGAGGGAGATGGAAAAAGAAGTGCAATTTGATTTCAAAAATTTTGCAAAAAATATATTTAGAATCTATAGAAAAAATTTCATAAAACTCTAGTTTGCATCATCTCAAAATTCCTCATGGTTTAGTCGCTATAGGTGTCCGAAAGTGAAGATTTAGTTACAAAAAAAAAAATTAGTGTCCAGTTTGGCCAAAAATTGTAAACCACTATTGTGGGATCACCATTGATTGCAGTTTATGGGTTGCATAAGTTGTTGGCATGAGTTTATTGATATTGTTGATACCTATGAGGTATGGATGGTTGGATGTATTAGCATGTGTTGTGGATGTTATTTCTGATCATGTGGGTTTTTACTTGACAACACCTTATTTGGAGCCTTTGTTATTACTTGGATTTGATGCTTGTGTTCTTAGATTGGTGCATCTTCAACTTGGCATGTTCCTTTTCTTCCATAGGTGGCACATTGGAGAATGAGAGTTTTTGCTTGATATGGTGGTTGAACTTGGTTTTATTGCAGGTATATTGATGGAGCATGAGAGCATGATGGATATTCATGTGGCTTCATGTATGGATATGATGATGTATTTCATTGATTGATCCCTTATGCAATATATACAACAAGTGGGAGAATGTTGGGATATGGTTTTGTACACCATTGGATAAAATGTTATATTATTTAATATTGTATTTAAATAATTATTTAGTTGTGATGCACCTAGGTGGTGTGGTTAATCACACTAGGTAATTATTTGGGGACTACTTTATGTTGTTTGTAACATTGTATTATTATATGTGAGACATGTGATAATAATTTAATATTGGGGAAATATTTTAAAAAGTAAAAACTTAGTACCCAATATTAAATAAGGGATTAGTGGTTTTCTGTTCACATGGTTTTATCTTACCACTTGGTTGTATTTGTATGATCTTGAATCTCTAAAAGCAAGCACTTGTTTAGTGGTTAAGGTAGGTTGGGTGAGTGGGTTGTCATTATTGAGTCTTTCTGAGGAGTGCATATGTGAAGCATGGCATGGGATGTGTGGATTCATGCTTGGACACATGAGGATGCATTGAAAATTTTTGATACTTCAGATGTATTCATTGTAACTCTTGTATGCTATATTGTTGAATAATAGATGAAGTATGGATGCTTTTGGAGATTGGGTTTTTCCCTCTTGAGGGTTTTCCTAGGGTACATCTTGTTTTATCTTGTGGCTTGTCTATTTGATCTATGCATTATGGTTTCTTGCATGCATGTTTATCTCTCATGGGGTTATGTAGGAAATGGATTAATATTTTGGGTTATGATGCATTATTTCTTTATACTTACCCCAACTTAGTATTTTTCTAGTCTTAAAAGTAGGTTGGTGACATTTTCACCAAACCTATTGTTAAGAGAAAGTGAGCTCTCTTTGGGGTGTAGTCTACTTCAGTAGCATCATCATCTTGGTGGTGGCGAGGAGAGGGGTAGAGAGGGGAGGTCAGAGGCCAGGGCTTTCTATTCCTCTTCTTCTTTTTTCTCTCTTTTGTGAGGAGGATTATTTTCCCTTTGGCTTTTCTCACTTTCTTTGCTTTATGAGAGATTGCATTGGATTTTGGTACCTCATTAGGCCTAATTGTTGGGATCTGATTTTATTGTGCCCACTTAACCTATGGTTAAGGGAGCATGTTAGTGTAGACTATTCTTATGCATATACTTCATCTGGATTACTCCTATATTTGGATTTAAGCTTGTTGAGGTATTCTCTTTCACTTAGAGTTGCATGGAGGTTGCATGCCACCAAATTTAGATTAGTGGGATTACATGCATATTTGTAGACTCCTTCACCATTAATCTAGGTGGTAGGTTGTTTTCCTTCACCACTAATTAAATGTACATCTAATTGTGAGATACTTCATCCATCTATTGTGTTCATCTCTTCTTGTCTTTTGTTTTACACACTTTCTTTTTTTATAAACTTGCAAGGGATTTAATTGTTCAACTCTTATGGCCCAAATGTTGTTGTTATTCTGCCAAAATATTTTGGTTTTGACAATAACATGCTAGTTTGCACTACCATATAATGTGGATATATCCCAAAATTCAAATAAATTACCAAATCCCACCCCTTTCCATTAGACTTTGGGAGCCAACTTGATACATATTTGGGAAATTATTCATTATGTCTTAGTATTTAAAATCGTTAATTTGAAAGCTAAAATACATCTAAGAATCATCCTAGATGATTCAAACATTTTAAGCATTCCTAGGAACATCTTGATTTGGAACACTACTTGCATCAAAATTCACATTCATGTTTAGGACATTGCTTACTCGCAATCTACTGATAGACAAGGTTGCAAAGTTAGTCTTTCAAGGAGGGTGATTAAAGAGAGCATGAACCCTTGCAATTCAACAATTTATCCCAAGGAATTTTTAAATATTGTCAATCCCACCATGTCGACAAAGAACAAGAATCACAACAACCTACATTCATTCAACAAAGTTAGAATTGGGATTGACCCGCATAAAGTTTCAAATTTGTACAAATTTCAAAAATAGCTTATACGTGGAGGTCATTAATTTTCTATATTGTGACAATATGCTTCTTGAAGTCATAAACATTCATATTCCATCCTTGTATCAAAATATAAGTATACATTTCCTTCACATTTAATTTTCAAAAATAACTATGATTCCACATTTTCCTTTCCCAAATTCTTTAAATTAATCTAAATTCATTTATACTTCATTTATATGCATTTATTATATTGACGTAGATTTACATTGTAAAGAAATATTTTTCTTTCATAATAATAAAGTATTATTTGAAAAACTTACAAATTTGTAATTTAAAATGAGTGTTAATTAAACTAAAAGAACAAGTAAATATAAATTTTAAAATAAATTAAATATACTAAAAATTAATATTAATAAAAAATAGGAAGCCATCTAAAAATTACAAACCTTCCATGTGCTATTACAAATTTTATAAAAAATTAGAAATCCCTCTGAAAAATAACAATTGAAGGGTAAATCGTTGAAAATAATATTTAATCAAATATGATAGAACAACTTCTAATATTATGAGGTAATGATTCTTTTAACTTCATGGAACAACCTATCAAAACCATCTTCTTCATATTTGTGAGACCTCGGAAGCTTGATGGCCATTCTTCTAACCCAAAACAGTGGCTCAAATCTAACTCTTCCAAGTTTTTGAGTTGCCCAAAGTTTGAAGGCAACTTTTTCAAACTTGAACAATAATCTAAGTGCAAACATTTTAGGTTAGAGAGATGCCCAAAGCTGGAAGGCAATACACCTAATGCAGAGCAGCCGCTTAAATGTAATGATGTCAAATTCCTAAGTTGCCCAAAGTCTGAAGGCAACTCTTTCAATTCATGGCACTGATACAACCACAACCTTGTTAGATTGCTGAGATCCCCCAATTTGGAGGGAAGTTCTCTCAACTGATGGCAATCAATTAAATACAGTTCATCTAACTTTGATAGCTTATCCACTCCATCTGGTAACCTTTGCATATTTTCCAAATCAGAAAAGCCTAATTTTACAACCGAGGAAGCCGGAGTGACATTGGAAGGAATTTTAGAATTTGCAAATCCATTCTCAGAAGAACCTATAATGTGGAAAGCGAGCAAGGATGGAGGAAGCTACATATTTGCACAAAATTATGAACAAGGATTAAGTGTCATTATACAATCTGATGAAAGCTAATTGAAAGACAAATATGGTCTAAAGAGACAGATCTTACCTCATAGAAACTCATGTCTTGTGTGAATGGACCTCTGTACCTGGCAAGACACCCAAGTTTCTTAAACTCCATTGGTAAATCAGGAACATTACTAGGAATTGCAAGGTTTCTGAGTTGTTTAAATGGCTTATGACATTTCTCCTTGAATATTATTTGCGATCCTTCATAAGATAGCACTCTTAAGGAATTACTCATACAATTTAGATGATTTTCATTGATTTCGATTGGAGGCTGCTCATATTCTTCATTTAAAAGGATGCCTTTTAAATTCTTGAGTTTCTGCATGAAAATGAATCATACATTTCATTATGACTGTGAATAACAAAATATTTTCATAATATTGAGAATAGATGTGGTAAGCATGACATACCTCTTCATCTTTCAAACATTTTAATAAAGTCTGGGTATCTGTGATTCTATTTTGCTCTGACATATTTTTTCCTCTTGCTCGAACTATGTCATGAACAGTTACTGTACCCATTTCAGATGTCTTGATGAATGAAGCATCTTCTAGAGCTCTGAATTCCTCCTCTCCAATTATGTAGGCCACTTTTTTACTTGGCCAATCATGAAAGAAGGATGTGATATCTAGAAAAGCCTCTTTCACAGGTGGTAATAATCTGTGGTATACAAAATCAATCATACGGTCACTGATATCTTCCTCTTCAACCTTCTCCCCTTCTCTAAGCAATTCTAATACTATATTAATAGTATTTCTCCTACTTATGGCCAGTTGCGAACCAGCTATTTCCAGCAGAAGCGGAACACCACCACACAGCTCAAGGAGGTTGTGAATATTCTCTTCATCATTGTAATCGGTAGCTTTCTTCAACAAAATCTTTCTGGCCTGTGTCTGTGGAAGAGAACTCACACGATATTGTTGGTGTTGAATATTCCTTGCGTTGAATATGTCTGTCTCGTGCAGGTTTCGAGTAGTGACAAGTATTCTGCTTCTAGGTGGAAGGCAACTGCCCAAGTCTTCAGGCAGAAGTTGCTTGAGATCTGTATTTTTCAGACCGTTGTCAATGTAGAGAAATAAGGCCTGATTGGGATGCTTTTTGCAAAGCGACCAAATCATTCCTCGACCTTGGTCACAGTCTGTCAATTCCACATTCTGTTGGAATAGTCCATACAAAATCTGTTGCTGGAGGACTTTAAGATCTTTCTTGTTACAATTTTGATCCATATGAATTCTACAATGTTTATAACTTTTGAGGTCAATTTGTGCATAAACAGCATCTGCGAGTGTAGTTTTCCCAATTCCCCCAAGACCATACACAACCACAGCAATCGGTAATGCATCCTGTGCATTCAAATCAAGGAGTTGAATTACACTTTCCAGTCCGCTCTGGATTCCAACTGTAAGTTTTGCAGCAAGACTGTGTCAGGATTTGCTCAATATAACAAGAAAGAGATGATAAAATAAAAATACCTTTTGAAGGATGGCCTTACCTTGCTCCTGGTATGCATAAAACTCTTGAGACTGGGGAGCAATCTTTGGTTGTCTGCTTTCTATCTCAATTACACCCAACAATGTGAGATCGGCATATAAGCGATTTATTTTGTCTCGGAAATCTTGCAAACTCTCAGCATTCACGGAAGCAGTAAGAAACCTTCAAAGAATTCAAAAATTAAATTTGACATTCAAAAATAGACCCTAAATTTTACATCCTAATCTAAGATTTTAATATTACCTCATAGCAATTCTTATCTCGGAAACTATAATTACTTTATTATGTGAAACAGGATCCTTTGACACCTTGCGATTCTTGTGCAGACTACAGGTAATAAAAGAATGCAAACAAATGTTACTTCAATCAACCCAACAGAATGACAGCTCCAATAGCAATGGGCTTGATTAAAGGCATGAGCATCAATACCTGAATCTTAAGGAATTTAAGACCCCAATTTGATAATGAACTGTGGAAGGCATATAAACTGCATTAAATTAAAGAAGAAATATCCAATTTGAGGGGAAAATGCACTACCAATTTTTGTGAACATAGTAAGGAAAGGGGTGCACTGTCAATACCCTTGCCAAAAGCAATTAGGAAACAGAGTCTTCTAAAAATTTGTGGAGAAGCCTATGGATAAAAGCAGGTTTTGAACAGACAAGAAAGAGAAAGGAGAAAGTGGAAATGGAAACTGGTCTATGTGGCAGTTGACAAACATTTGTTTAACTTAGTTATAGGGTTTTGTATTCTTATATTGTTTGTATTTTAAGTTTTTTGGATCTACTATTCAACAAAAATTTATCAAGATCAATGATTATGAATAAAGGATACAAGATGAGATTATAATCATTTTAGTCTTAGTGCAACACATGTTCCAAAGGTGAACCTTCCCTAATTAACATTACAAAACACACTATCATTAGGATTAATTCACTTGGTTTTAGTTGTAGTTTTAGGTACCTCAGATCATGGGTTCAACTCTTGATTTGCTTGCAGTTTGGATGAGGGTCCATTACACATGATCAAGAGGTTATAAGAGGGCTAGCCCAAAAAAGCCACTACAACACATACAAAAATAACAAAAATCTACCACTATCAAGTTTCAAAGTACATGCAATTTTAAACAATTTCTATGAAGTATATTCCAATGATAAAGACTTATCACTATCTTATCTTTATTTATATATTGTTTAAAATATAAAGATTCTTTATAAAACAAAATTAAAATCATTATGAAACAATATTCTTTGATTCTTAATTAAATATTTTATTTCAAATAATTATATTATAACTTGGACAATAAGTTATAAAACATCGTGAAAGTGCTAACCATTTCAACTAGAGTAAAATTGAATTGTTCACATTTTGCAGAAACTAAACATGACTTTCAAATAAAATTAAATAGATAATTGAACTAACCTAAAAAAATCTGTCCTTGTTGATTGGGAAACACACATGGCACATCCCACCACAATGCATTGGACTGCCTCGTTTAGTTTGTTCTTCTGCTCTGGCATTTGATCATTCAACCGCACAATATGCTTTGCAAGATTAAACATGTCTTTGAGAAGTTCAAAACACTCTCGATAGTTTTTGGACATCTGACTATATCTTTCTAATGCGAATCCCACCACAGAAAATGCTGCTAGCAACCAATGAATTTTCCCAGCACCCTTGAGAAAATTCATAACTACTTTCTCTGTCTCTACACTTACTGTATTCTTGAAATCTTGCTGCACAAACAAACAATGTAAGTAGTTCCATTAATATGTAAATTCACATCTCTTATAATTTGAAGTAAATAAAGAATGTTTAGAGTTAATCCATCCCATAATTAATAAATACTTCACCACCCATTAAAAATTTATAGCTCTCAGATGCAAATTTAACCTTGTCATGAAGTCTGTCAATGTGTTTTTCTACTGTTTCCAGCAATGTTTGGCCATCCTTGATATAAGGACTTATTGATGCTTCTTCATCTTTCTTGTCTGACTGCATGTGAGAACACAAGACACCTATTATATGTTCAGTATAAAGCTTATAGAAACTAAAACATAGAAATGCAAAATTTTAAAATAATTATAAGATACATAGAAATACAGTTTAAGAGAAGGTAATAGCTTAAATATACAAGTAAATAAAAAAAGCATTCCACTGAAGAAAGCTGCCTTAAACATCAAACGAGTGTCTGGTTGGCAGTAACCTGATAAACCAGGTACCTAAGTTTGCTATATAAAGTTAATATAACATGGTAGGTCTAAACTGGAAGGTAAAGTGTAGATTAATGATATTAGATTTTCTGTTCATGAATTTAATTGTGTGTGATTTTTTTCTTCATCATTTTGGATCACATTTCATGGTTTTATCTTTCTTTTTTTTAAACTCTCTAACATCTTGATAATTAATGAATCACATAATGTGTTCCAAAATCTTGAAAAAAAAATCACACATAATCTAAAAACAATAAGTCAAAATATAGATTATAAAAAATCTGAAACAAATGATACGTTCAAAATTGTTGCACTGTAGAAATGTTAGTTTCAAAAATCGAAATAAACTGCACACAGTTAAATCCAAAAAACAGCACTCTTATCATAATAGACTGTGGAAATCTAATGTCTCTAAACCAAAATAACTTACTTTGTTATTTAACAGCTTCTCGATAAAATGAATCAGATCGTTAACCTGGCTAATATCATTGACTCTATGTAGAAAACTCATAAAATCAGTCTCTGTGGTAGTGGAAGGTTGTGGAAGCTTTGAGGTGGAAGGCCCAGCAACATCCTCAGGAGTTGAAGAGGATGAGAAGCAAGAGCATGAAGGAAAAAAATACTTGGCCATTGCTAACAGCGAGGAGATAATAGAGCGAAGAAAGAAAATTAAAAGCTTCGGCTGCTTCTTTCTCCACAGACAAGATAACTGACTCGGCTCTTCTGGCTTTCTTCTTTGCGCTTCACGACGATGAAAGGCTTATTTAAATCAATTTGTGAATGCGGGAGATGATTGAAAAGATGGAATTCAATTGTGCAAAAGCTGGAGTTGCACCCCGTGCCTTCCCGGATGGACGGAAGTTTCAGCAGCGTCGAATATGTTGAATGTTAATTTGTCACAGCACTTCCTCCGAGGAATAAAATCTTTTGAAGATCGATAGTCGTATAATGAAACAAAATCATGGCAGCTCTCAAATCGAAAGAATGCGGACTGTCATCTTGTGTACTTCCAGGTAGAGGATGCTCACTATGTAACGACAACCTTTGACGTACGACAAGAAACTTCGTGAATCTCCATTTTTAAGGAATTGGATGATTTGTGGAAATTTAATGGTATTATCAAAGTCATGGTGTTATCAAGTGTGTTTTTTATTCTAAAGTGTTATATATATTAAAAAAATGGGTGGAGATAATCATATCTTAAAAGTCTAAATGGAGCTAAGTGGCAAGAATAGGAGTAAATGGAGGAGGAAGAAAATTCTAGTTATCTTGTTTATGCTATACATCAGTGGGGTTTGAGTGTCCACGGGAGGGTTCCATCCATCTGTATCTTTTTCCTAATTATTATCTTCTTCTTCATTCACATTATCAGACGAAATATCTAGTGTCAACCGAAAGAATTTGTTGGAATCAAACCATCCAATAGAACATCTTGCAAGCCATCTAGAAGTTCCTCCTACAAGCAATAGAGAAGTAGAGCATCAAGGAGCATGTTGCAACCAACACCACTAACATTGATCCCTTCTCACAACAAGGGAAGAAGCCTATGAGTGATTCTCCTAGTTTCCTCAAGTAGATAGGTTAAGTCCATAGTGATGCCCTCGAGAAGGGAGTGTCCTCAAGAGAAGGGAGATGGAGGATCTATGGTAACAACATGAGGGGCATTACCCCAATGATCTAGCAGCACTTGTAAGTGGGCCACCTCAAATGCAACTTTATTAGCTTGCATTTGAATATGTAACAAAGCATTAAAAAAACAATAACTTTAACATATATCTAAAAACATGACAATCCAAATAACAATTAGAAAATAGAGAAAAAAAAAATCCTTTATGTAAATGTCTCTTTCCAAATTACTAATGAAAAATAGAAAATTTAAAGCAAGAAACAAGTTTAAATTGTATATTTCTATTATGCTCACATTGA
>VDFB02278135.1:0-48621 GCA_007258455.2 Sequoia sempervirens
TGGTGGTGGCGGGGAGAGGGGTAGAGGGGGGAGGTCAGAGGCCAGGGCTTTCTATTCCTCTTCTTCTTTTTTCTCTCTTTTGTGAGGAGGATTATTTTCCCTTTGGATTTTCTCACTTTCTTTGCTTTATGAGAGATTGCATTGGATTTTGGTACCTCATTAGGCCTAATTGTTGGGATCTGATTTTATTGTGCCCACTTAACCTATGGTTAAGGGAGCATGTTAGTGTAGACTATTCTTATGCATATACTTCATCTGGATTACTCCTATATTTGGATTTAAGCTTGTTGAGGTATTCTCTTTCACTTAGAGTTGCATGGAGGTTGCATGCCACCAAATTTAGATTAGTGGGATTACATGCATATTTGTAGACTCCTTCACCATTAATCTAGGTGATAGGTTGTTTTCCTTCACCACTAATTAAATGTACATCTAATTGTGAGATACTTCATCCATCTATTGTGTTCATCTCTTCTTGTCTTTTGTTTTACACACTTTCTTTTTTTATAAACTTGCAAGGGATTTAATTGTTCAACTCTTATGGCCCAAATGTTGTTGTTATTCTGCCAAAATATTTTGGTTTTGACAATAACATGCTAGTTTGCACTACCATATAATGTGGATATATCCCAAAATTCAAATAAATTACCAAATCCCACCCCTTTCCATTAGACTTTGGGAGCCAACTTGATACATATTTGGGAAATTATTCATTATGTCTTAGTATTTAAAATCGTTAATTTGAACGCTAAAATACATCTAAGAATCATCCTAGATGATTCAAACATTTTAAGCATTCCTAGGAACATCTTGATTTGGAACACTACTTGCATCAAAATTCACATTCATGTTTAGGACATTGCTTACTCGCAATCTACTGATAGACAAGGTTGCAAAGTTAGTCTTTCAAGGAGGGTGATTAAAGAGAGCATGAACCCTTGCAATTCAACAATTTATCTCAAGGAATTTTTAAATATTGTCAATCCCACCATGTCGACAAAGAACAAGAATCACAACAACCTACATTCATTCAACAAAGTTAGAATTGGGATTGACCCGCATAAAGTTTCAAATTTGTACAAATTTCAAAAATAGCTTATACGTGGAGGTCATTAATTTTCTATATTGTGACAATATGCTTCTTGAAGTCATAAACATTCATATTCCATCCTTGTATCAAAATATAAGTATACATTTCCTTCACATTTAATTTTCAAAAATAACTATGATTCCACATTTTCCTTTCCCAAATTCTTTAAATTAATCTAAATTCATTTATACTTCATTTATATGCATTTATTATATTGACGTAGATTTACATTGTAAAGAAATATTTTTCTTTCATAATAATAAAGTATTATTTGAAAAACTTACAAATTTTTAATTTAAAATGAGTGTTAATTAAACTAAAAGAACAAGTAAATATAAATTTTAAAATAAATTAAATATACTAAAAATTAATATTAATAAAAAATAGGAAGCCATCTAAAAATTACAAACCTTCCATGTGCTATTACAAATTTTATAAAAAATTAGAAATCCCTCTGAAAAATAACAATTGAAGGGTAAATCGTTGAAAATAATATTTAATCAAATATGATAGAACAACTTCTAATATTATGAGGTAATGATTCTTTTAACTTCATGGAACAACCTATCAAAACCATCTTCTTCATATTTGTGAGACCTCGGAAGCTTGATGGCCATTCTTCTAACCCAAAACAGTGGCTCAAATCTAACTCTTCCAAGTTTTTGAGTTGCCCAAAGTTTGAAGGCAACTTTTTCAAACTTGAACAATAATCTAAGTGCAAACATTTTAGGTTAGAGAGATGCCCAAAGCTGGAAGGCAATACACCTAATGCAGAGCAGCCGCTTAAATGTAATGATGTCAAATTCCTAAGTTGCCCAAAGTCTGAAGGCAACTATTTCAATTCATGGCACTGATACAACCACAACCTTGTTAGATTGCTGAGATCCCCCAATTTGGAGGGAAGTTCTCTCAACTGATGGCAATCAATTAAATACAGTTCATCTAACTTTGATAGCTTATCCACTCCATCTGGTAACCTTTGCATATTTTCCAAATCAGAAAAGCCTAATTTTACAACCGAGGAAGCCGGAGTGACATTGGAAGGAATTTTAGAATTTGCAAATCCATTCTCAGAAGAACCTATAATGTGGAAAGCGAGCAAGGATGGAGGAAGCTACATATTTGCACAAAATTATGAACAAGGATTAAGTGTCATTATACAATCTAATGAAAGCTAATTGAAAGACAAATATGGTCTAAAGAGACAGATCTTACCTCATAGAAACTCATGTCTTGTGTGAATGGACCTCTGTACCTGGCAAGACACCCAAGTTTCTTAAACTCCATTGGTAAATCAGGAACATTACTAGGAATTGCAAGGTTTCTGAGTTGTTTAAATGGCTTATGACATTTCTCCTTGAATATTATTTGCGATCCTTCATAAGATAGCACTCTTAAGGAATTACTCATACAATTTAGATGATTTTCATTGATTTCGATTGGAGGCTGCTCATATTCTTCATTTAAAAGGATGCCTTTTAAATTCTTGAGTTTCTGCATGAAAATGAATCATACATTTCATTATGACTGTGAATAACAAAAATATTTTCATAATATTGAGAATAGATGTGGTAAGCATGACATACCTCTTCATCTTTCAAACATTTTAATAAAGTCTGGGTATCTGTGATTCTGTTTTGCTCTGACATATTTTTTCCTCTTGCTCGAACTATGTCATGAACAGTTACTGTACCCATTTCAGATGTCTTGATGAATGAAGCATCTTCTAGAGCTCTGAATTCCTCCTCTCCAATTATGTAGGCCACTTTTTTACTTGGCCAATCATGAAAAAAGGATGTGATATCTAGAAAAGCCTCTTTCATAGGTGGTAATAATCTGTGGTATACAAAATCAATCATACGGTCACTGATATCTTCCTCTTCAACCTTCTCCCCTTCTCTAAGCAATTCTAATACTATATTAATAGTATTTCTCCTACTTATGGCCAGTTGCGAACCAGCTATTTCCAGCAAAAGCGGAACACCACCACATAGCTCAAGGAGGTTGTGAATATTCTCTTCATCATTGTAATCAGTAGCTTTCTTCAACAAAATCTTTCTGGCCTGTGTCTGTGGAAGAGAACTCACACGATATTGTTGGTGTTGAATATTCCTTGCGTTGAATATGTCTGTCTCGTGCAGGTTTCGAGTAGTGACAAGTATTCTGCTTCTAGGTGGAAGGCAACTGCCCAAGTCTTCAGGTAGAAGTTGCTTGAGATCTGTATTTTTCAGACCGTTGTCAATGTAGAGAAACAAGGCCTGATTGGGATGCTTTTTGCAAAGCGACCAAATCATTCCTCGACCTTGGTCACAGTCTGTCAATTCCACATTCTGTTGGAATAGTCCATACAAAATCTGTTGCTGGAGGACTTTAAGATCTTTCTTGTTACAATTTTGATCCATATGAATTCTACAATGTTTATAACTTTTGAGGTCAATTTGTGCATAAACAGCATCTGCGAGTGTAGTTTTCCCAATTCCTCCAAGACCATACACAACCACAGCAGTCGGTAATGCATCCTGTGCATTCAAATCAAGGAGTTGAATTACACTTTCCAGTCCGCTCTGGATTCCAACTGTAAGTTTTGCAGCAAGACTGTGTCAGGATTTGCTCAATATAACAAGAAAGAGATGATAAAATAAAAATACCTTTTGAAGGATGGCCTTACCTTGCTCCTGGTATGCATAAAACTCTTGAGACTGGGGAGCAATCTTTGGTTGTCTGCTTTTTATCTCAATTACACCCAACAATGTGAGATCGGCATATAAGCGATTTATTTTGTCTCGGAAATCTTGCAAACTCTCAGCATTCACGGAAGCAGTAAGAAACCTTCAAAGAATTCAAAAATTAAATTTGACATTCAAAAATAGACCCTAAATTTTACATCCTAATCTAAGATTTTAATATTACCTCATAGCAATTCTTATCTCAGAAACTATAATTACTTTATTATGTGAAACAGGATGCTTTGACACCTTGCGATTCTTGTGTAGACTACAGGTAATAAAAGAATGCAAACAAATGTTACTTCAATCAACCCAACAGAATGACAGCTCCAATAGCAATGGGCTTGATTAAAGGCATGAGCATCAATACCTGAATCTTAAGGAATTTAAGACCCCAATTTGATAATGAACTGTGGAAGGCATATAAACTGCATTAAATTAAAGAAGAAATATCCAATTTGAGGGGAAAATGCACTACCAATTTTTGTGAACATAGTAAGGAAAGGGGTGCACTGTCAATACCCTTGCCAAAAGCAATTAGGAAACAGAGTCTTCTAAAAATTTGTGGAGAAGCCTATGGATAAAAGCAGGTTTTGAACAGACAAGAAAGAGAAAGGAGAAAGTGGAAATGGAAACTGGTCTATGTGGCAGTTGACAAACATTTGTTTAACTTAGTTATAGGGTTTTGTATTCTTATATTGTTTGTATTTTAAGTTTTTTGGATCTACTATTCAACAAAAATTTATCAAGATCAATGATTATGAATAAAGGATACAAGATGAGATTATAATCATTTTAGTCTTAGTGCAACACATGTTCCAAAGGTGAACCTTCCCTAATTAACATTACAAAACACACTATCATTAGGATTAATTCACTTGGTTTTAGTTGCAGTTTTAGGTACCTCAGATCATGGGTTCAACTCTTGATTTGCTTGCAGTTTGGATGAGGGTCCATTACACATGATCAAGAGGTTATAAGAGGGCTAGCCCAAAAAAGCCACTACAACACATACAAAAATAACAAAAATCTACCACTATCAAGTTTCAAAGTACATGCAATTTTAAACAATTTCTATGAAGTATATTCCAATGATAAAGACTTATCACTATCTTATCTTTATTTATATATTGTTTAAAATATAAAGATTCTTTATAAAACAAAATTAAAATCATTATGAAACAATATTCTTTGATTCTTAATTAAATATTTTATTTCAAATAATTATATTATAACTTGGACAATAAGTTATAAAACATCGTGAAAGTGCTAACCATTTCAACTAGAGTAAAATTGAATTGTTCACATTTTGCAGAAACTAAACATGACTTTCAAATAAAATTAAATAGATAATTGAACTAACCTAAAAAAATCTGTCCTTGTTGATTGGGAAACACACATGGCACATCCCACCACAATGCATTGGACTGCCTCGTTTAGTTTGTTCTTCTGCTCTGGCATTTGATCATTCAACGCACAATATGCTTTGCAAGATTAAACATGTCTTTGAGAAGTTCAAAACACTCTCGATAGTTTTTGGACATCTGACTATATCTTTCTAATGCGAATCCCACCACAGAAAATGCTGCTAGCAACCAATGAATTTTCCCAGCACCCTTGAGAAAATTCATAACTACTTTCTCTGTCTCTACACTTACTGTATTCTTGAAATCTTGCTGCACAAACAAACAATGTAAGTAGTTCCATTAATATGTAAATTCACATCTCTTATAATTTGAAGTAAATAAAGAATGTTTAGAGTTAATCCATCCCATAATTAATAAATACTTCACCACCCATTAAAAATTTATAGCTCTCAGATGCAAATTTAACCTTGTCATGAAGTCTGTCAATGTGTTTTTCTACTGTTTCCAGCAATGTTTGGCCATCCTTGATATAAGGACTTATTGATGCTTCTTCATCTTTCTTGTCTGACTGCATGTGAGAACACAAGACACCTATTATAAGATACATAGAAATACAGTTTAAGAGAAGGTAATGGCTTAAATATACAAGTAAATAAAAAAAGCATTCCACTGAAGAAAGCTGCCGTAAACATCAAACAAGTGTCTGGTTGGCAGTAACCTGATAAACCAGGTACCTAAGTCTGCTATATAAAGTTAATATAACATGGTAGGTCTAAACTGGAAGGTAAAGTGTAGATTAATGATATTAGATTTCCTGTTTTTGAATTTAATTGTGTGTGATTTTTTTCTTCATCATTTTGGATCACATTTCATGGTTTTATCTTTCTTTTTTTTAAACTCTCTAACATCTTGATAATTAATGAATCACATAATGTGTTCCAAAATTTTGAAAAAAAAATCACACACAATCTAAAAACAATAAGTCAAAATATAGATTATAAAAAATTTGAAACAAACGATATGTTCAAAATTGTTGCACTGCAGAAATGCTAGTTTCAAAAATATAAATAAACTGCACACAGTTAAATCCAAAAAACAGCACTCTTATCATAATAGACTGTGGAAATCTAATGTCTCTAAACCAAAATAACTTACTATGTTATTTAACAGCTTCTCGATAAAATGAATCAGCTCGTTAACCTGGCTAATATCATTGAATCTATGTAGAAAACTCATAAAATCAGTCTCTGTGGTAGTGGAAGGTTGTGGAAGCTTTGAGGTGGAAGGCCCAGCAACATCCTCAGGAGTTGAAGAGGATGAGAAGCAAGAGCATGAAGGAAAAAAATACTTGGCCATTGCTAACAGTGAGGAGATAATAGAGCGAAGAAAGCAAATTAAAAGCTTCTGCTGCTTCTTTCTCCACAGACAAGATAACTGACTCGGCTCTTCTGGCTTTCTTCTTTGCGCTTCACGACGATGAAAGGCTTATTTAAATCAATTTGTGAATGCGGGAGATGATTGAAAAGATGGAATTCAATTGTGCAAAAGCTGGAGTTGCACCCCGTGCCTTCCCGGATGGACGGAAGTTTCAGCAGCGTCGAATATGTTGAATGTTAATTTGTCACAGCACTTCCTCCGAGGAATAAAATCTTTTGAAGATCGATAGTCGTATAATGAAACAAAATCATGGCAGCTCTCAAATCGAAAGAATGCGGACTGTCATCTTGTGTACTTCCAGGTAGAGGATGCTCACTATGTAACGACAACCTTTGACGTACGACAAGAAACTTCGTGAATCTCCATTTTTAAGGAATTGGATGATTTGTGGAAATTTAATGGTATTATCAAAGTCATGGTGTTATCAAGTGTGTTTTTTATTCTAAAGTGTTATATATATTAAAAAAATGGGTGGAGATAATCATATCTTAAAAGTCTAAATGGAGCTAAGTGGCAAGAATAGGAGTAAATGGAGGAGGAAGAAAATTCTAGTTATCTTGTTTATGCTATACATCAGTGGGGTTTGAGTGTCCACGGGAGGGTTCCATCCATCTGTATCTTTTTCCTAATTATTATCTTCTTCTTCATTCACATTATCAGACGAAATATCTAGTGTCAACCGAAAGAATTTGTTGGAATCAAACCATCCAATAGAACATCTTGCAAGCCATCTAGAAGTTCCTCCTACAAGCAACAGAGAAGTAGAGCATCAAGGAGCAGGTTGCAACCAACACCACTAACATTGATCCCTTCTCACAACAAGGGAAGAAGCCTATGAGTGATTCTCCTAGTTTCCTCAAGTAGATAGGTTAAGTCCATAGTGATGCCCTCGAGAAGGGAGTGTCCTCAAGAGAAGGGAGATGGAGGATCTATGGTAACAACATGAGGGGCATTACCCCAATGATCTAGCAGCACTTGTAAGTGGGCCACCTCAAATGCAACTTTATTAGCTTGCATTTGAATATGTAACAAAGCATTAAAAAAACAATAACTTTAACATATATCTAAAAACATGACAATCCAAATAACAATTAGAAAATAGAGAAAAAAAAAATCTTTATGTAAATGTCTCTTTCCAAATTACTAATGAAAAATAGAAAATTTAAAGCAAGAAACAAGTTTAAATTGTATATTTCTATTATGCTCACATTGAAGGAATTAAGTTAATAAATCAACATATGAATTTACACATAATGAACTTTCACAAAAACTAATAAAAAATTGTATTGATTCGAATAACAATGAACAACTATGACAACAATCAAAACAATTACAAATATGAGACACCAATGCTCATGCTAGACTCCCAACAAATCCTTGATGCTCCAAAGCACCCCCTAAATGAGAGTGCTCTCAAAGAACCAACGAGTTTGCATCCTCTAATTCTAGTGACCAAGAGATTTCATCCATTGATCACAATCTCGTATGGGTTTCCCCCCATAGAAGATTGAACATAAAGTGCCCAAAAATGCATAACACAACATGATCATTACAATACAAGATCCATATTTTATATATTGCCCTCTTAAAATATTTACAAGTTGGCCAAGATCCAAAATGGGACCAAGGCCTAAAATTAAACCCCCACACATCACATTACAAAGTTTCTTGATGCTCCACACGCTATAAATTTTCTTGTCATTCTACACACTACAATATTTCTATCATTCCTCTTGCCTTTGTACACATTAAGCCCTTCTAGTCTTTATTTTCTGACTTTGGATGCATCAATATACACCCTCAATCCCTATCTTGCAATCTTTGGGTATGCGTCGAATTAGAGCTCCAACCGCTAATACCTGATTTGCAAAGGGGAAATGACAAGTCCTCTCCCCAATATTTCTTGCCCTCAACCAATGCAAGTTGGGATGCTCCAAAATCTCAAACCCTTCCAATATGGCATCTTCAGCTAGTAGGTTTGTCCACCTAATTAGATATTTTGTGATGCTCTTGTTCCTCAAATTTTTCATGTGAGTGTCCATCACTTCTTCTAGGATCAAGATCAACTTACCCTCATCATCTAAGGGTGGCAACTCCTTTGAGGGAATATTAATGTGTTGACCTAGGACTTTCTTCTCACAAGATACATGAAAAACATTATGAATCTTATTAATTTTTTGGAGCTTCAACTCATAGGTCAGTTATTTTATTCACTTCACAATTATATATGGTCCGTAATATCAAGGTTTGATCTTTTCACTTCCACCCTTCTTACTATAAGTATGCTTATATATATGATTGTTATATCAAGAAAATCAAATCCCCACCTCAAAGTACCTCTTTGTTCTCTTCCTATCTTCATAAATATTATGTTGGTTATGTGCTTGATACAAATTGTCCTTTAGTGCCCTTAATATATCACAGTTATGACCCATCAAGTCACCTGTTACTTGTACCCTGCTATCTGAAAGTAGTAAATCAGTAAAAGATAGTGCATCGTGATCATATAGAGCCATATAACGTGTCATCCCAATAGACATGTGGTGTGAGGTATTGTAGAAGTATTCACCTAAGTGCATCCATTTGATCCATGTAGTTTGTTGGTATAACACATAGTTCCTCATGTACCACTTGATCTACTTATTCACTATCTTTCTTTGTCCATCAGTTTGGGGAAGGTAGTTGGTACTAGGTGTGATCTTTGTACCTATCAACTAAAATAATTCGTGCTAAAGGGAACAGAGAAATATGATGTACCTATCACAAACAATGTTCTTAAGCAAGCCATGTAATCTGAAGATCTCCTTGAAGAATATGTCTGCTACTGAAGGTGCCTTGAAATCTGAAGCAATAGCAACAAAATATGCATATTTCATCAATCTATCAACCAAAAAATAAATACAATCTCCACCTTGCACCTTGAGTAAGCTTGTAATGAAGTTCATGGACAAGCTCTCCCATTTCTACCTAGGAATTAGTAGTGGTTGAAGGAAGCTTGCTAGAAAAATATGTTCTCCTTTATTATGTTGGCAAGTAATGAATTCTATAATATGTCTCTTCAATCCCTTCTATGAAAATCTTTAATGGATTTTCTTATATGCTTTGTAATATCCTTTATGCCTTCTATTGGAGTATCATGAAAGGATTTCAAAGCCTTCTCCTTGACCTTAGACTATAGTACTTGAAACATCAAAAAATAGGATAGGGGAATTTCCCAAAATGGAAAAGTGCATCCAAAGAGGGAAAAGGGGTCTTATTCTTCTACTTTCATTAGAAAATGTGATCCGAACAATGAAATGACTAAGAACGAAAAGGTGAGTCAAATCAAGGCATGAATCTACAAATTTTCCTCTTTTTTGCAAGGATGAGGATTGTATGATTCAAATAGCACTTTGGGGAGAAAGATTAAAAATAACAAATAAACTCCAAATTATGATCTATAAAGTGCATTTAGAAGCTTAAACATAAAACTGATGGAATCTATAGATTTTACGGAGAATCTGGAAGGGATAAATCTTGGGTACCTCTCACAAAAAAGTGCTTTTCCAAGGCTCACTAAGGACTTATTCACCCTATCGCGAATGGGTTTTCGCTTTAAGGCTCTCTGAAATCTATTTTTGGGTTCTAGAACTCCTATGTCTAAACTCCCAAATTCCTGAATCTCGCAGTTAGAAATCCATAAATAATTTTTTTAGGTCAATTTCTGTGATTTTGCAAGAATGGTGACAACAAATGAAACTTTGACAACTTTGTAATTTTTTTTCTTCAAGAGATTTTCCAGGTCTAAAATCTGCAATCACACATCAAGAGATAAAAAAATGTTGTTTGTTAGGTGAATGAGGGTTTTCCTTGGTCAAACCTCGTTTTGGTAATTAAACATTGAAATGAAATGAAATAGCATGGAAGAAATGATGAATGAACAACTCTATGTCACAACTCACCAAACCCTTGGATGAACCTTTGATAATGGAGGTCTGTAACTTGAATGAAATGACTTCAACATATGTGGATCTTGATTTTGAATCTTTACTTGAAATGATACTTTGAATGCTTGATTGAATCATGAAACCCACATCAACATATTAGTTCCAAAAACATGCATGACTCCACATAACTTTAACATAATGCTTGGATCTTGATTTATGTAGAAAATGATGAAGAAATCTACCATTGAATACTCTTGACAATAATATTGATCATAAACTTTGCTATAAGGATTCTCTCATCAAAATTGCTAGGTGAAACAAAGTGAAATGACCTTATATTTATACATATCTTAACATTAATTCCCGAAATTCAAATATCACAAGCCAACATTGAATTGTGGATTTGAAATCATCAAAATAAGACCAAAAACATAGTTTAAATTAGGGTCCTAGGTCTAAGTGAGGACCCATTCTCCCCATTCACCCTATGGAAAATGGGTCCTAGGTCACATATCTTGGACACACATTTTTCAAGGTTAAGTGTTATTTTTTGGCATTAATGAATGTCTGGTTTTACCCTTCAAAAATTACAATTAATTAGGCTTGGATTCAAATTAAAGGGGCCAATTAAGGTAGATTAACCTCAATTTAATAATAAAGCCCTAAATGAGTGTGAAAGTGTAAAGTTACACCTTATAATTCCAAAAATAAGGTACAATTAAGTCCATTTTAATTAAAGGGGCCCTAAACTTAATGTGAATATGTAAAGTACACTAACTTAAGGCATCATTCAACTTATTTTAATTATTAATTATTTATTCCCAAATTAATTGTGAAAAGAGGATACTTTCTCCTACACTACAGTACCAAAAGGATTCTATTTTCATAGAGGGTGAACCCTTACATCACCACATACTAGTCATCTTTCACAACCTCCTCAAGGATGTCATCAACAAATTTGTTCTTGGCATACTTCACAATTATGGAAGCCATCCAATCAACAAAAAAGATAGATAATGAGCATAAAGTAGGATTTCTAGAAATTTCATCAACTACCATGTTTCTTTTCCCTTCATTTAGTCTATTTGAAATCATAAACATGCAGCTTGCTCACCCATTTTGTTGGAGATCATTTAAATTTTTTTGTTTGAAAAATAACCTTATACTATTATGATAAGTCTTCACATTAAAAATTTCTCACAAACTAAATATTGCCTAACCTTCTCCAATGTATGCATGGCTTCCAACATTTCCTTATCATATATGGATTATCCCTTCTCTAAACTTCTCAATTTTATGATCTCAGAAGCTATTGGATGTCCTCTTTGGCTTAGGAAATCTCTAATTTATTCTTCAAAAGAATCACATTCAACATGTGAAAAATCAAGAATGTCAAGTATGGGGCAAGAACGCATTACCTCTTCAACTTGTCAAAAGTTTTTTAAGCATCTTCAGACTATACAAAGGCTCCCCCTTTTGTCAGATTAGTCAAGGGAGAAGACAATTGAGATAGTTCATTCAAACATCTCCAATAATAGCAACATAATCCAAGAAAGCATTTGAGTTGAGTTAGGTTGGTAGGTGGAGGAAAATCAAGGATCACCTGGACCTTCTATTGATCTACTTGAACACACTTGAAACTTTTGACATGACCCAAGTACATAATATTTAATAATTCAAACTCACATTTAGATAGATTAGCAAAGAATGATTGTTGCTCCAAAATGCCCAGAATTATGTCTAGGTGTTCCAAGTGTTCCTTTCAAGTCTTGTTGTAGATCAATATGTCATTAAAGAAAACCATAATAAATTTTCTAAGAAGCTTATTGAATACATGGTTCATGCATGATTGGAATGTAGCTAGAGCATTGGTGAGTCTGAAAGGCATGACCAAAAACTAAAAAATTTCATAATGACACCAAAATATTATCCTCTCCACATATTTTTCCCTCATACGGATTTGATGGTATCTTGATCTCATATCAATCTTGGAGAAGTACATGGATCCATATAATACATCTAAGAGTGAAAATATATCCTTGGAATATGACATCTATTCTTGATTGTCTTCTTGTTCAAGCCTCTATAGTCAATACACATCCTCATAGTGCCATCCTTCTTCATAATAACTATTGAAGACACAAATAGACTAAACCTAGGGTCTTATAAATCCCATGTCAATAAGTTATTTGATAATCTTCTTTATCTCCTCTTTATAAACTCTTAGATGACGGTATGGTGTATTGACAACAAGTGTGAACCCTTCTTATATCTCTATAGCATGTGGAATCCCTTCTATGAAAACCTTTAATGAATTTTCTTGTATGCTTTGTAATATCCTTGATGCCTTCTATTGGAGTATCATGAAAGGATTTCAAAACCTTCTCCTTGACCAGGTTAGACTATAGTACTTGAAACATTGAAAAATACGATAGGGGAATTTCCCAAAATGGAAAAGTGGATCCAAAGAGGGAAAAGGGGTCTTATTCTTCTACTTTCATTAGAAAATGTGATCCAAACAATGAAATGACTAACAACGAAAAGGTGAGTCAAATCAAGGTGTGAATCTACAAATTTTCCTTTTTTTGCAAGGATGGGGATCGTATGATTCAAATAGCACTTTGGGGAGAAAGATTAAAAATAACAAATAAACTCCAAATTATGATCTATAAAGTGCATTTAGAAGCTTAAACATAAAACTGATGGAATCTATAGACTTTAGGGAGAATCTGGAAGGGATAAATCTTGTGTACCTCTCACAAAAAGTGCTTTTCCAAGGCTCACTAAGGACTCATTCACCCTATGGTGAATGGGTCTTCGCTAAGGCTCTCTGAAATCTATTTTTGGGTTTTGGAACTCCTATGTCTACACTCCCAGATTCCTGAATCTTGCATTAGAAATCCCAAAATAAAATTTATAGGTCATTTTTTGTGATTTTGCAAGAATGGTGACAACAAATGAAACTTTGACAACTTTGCAATTTTTTCAAGAGATCTTCCAGTTCTAAAATTTGCAATCACACATCAAGAGAGAAAAAAATGTTGTTTTTTAGGTGAATGAAGGTTTTCCTTGGTCAAACCTCATTTTGGTAATTAAACCTTGAAATGAAATGAAATAGCATGGAAGAAATGATGAATGAAAAACTCTATGTCTCAACTCACCAAACCGTGGGATGAACCTTTGATAATGGAGGCCTATAACTTGCATGAAATGACTTCAACATATGTGGATCTTGATTTTGAATCTTTACTTGAAATGATACTTTGAATGCTTGATTGAATCATGAAACCCACATCAAAATATTAGTTCCAAAAACATGCATGACTACACATAACTTTGAAATAATGCTTGGATCTTGATTGTTGCAGAAAATGATGAAGAAATCTACCATTGAATACTCTTGACAATAATATTGATCATAAACTTTTCCATAAGGATGCTCTCATCAAAATTGCTAGGTGAAACAAAGTGAAATGTCCTTATATTTATACATATCTTAACATTAATTCCCAAAATTCAAATATCACAAGCCGACATTGAATTATAGATTTGAAATCATTAAAATACCACCAAAAAAATAGTTTAAATTAGGGTCCTAGGTCTAAGTGAGGACCCATTCACCCCATTCGCCCTATGGAAAATGGGTCCTAGGTCACATACCTAGGACATACATTTTTCAAGGTTAAGTGTTATGTTTTTGAATTAATGAATGTTTGGTTTTACCCTTCAGAAATTGCAATTAATTAGGCTTGGATTCAAATTAAAGGGGCCAATTAAGGTAGATTAACCTCAATTAATTAATAAAGCCATAGATGAGTGTGAAAGTGTAAAGGTACACCTTAGAATGCCAAAAATAAGGTACAATTAAGTCCATTTTAATTAAAGGGGCCCTAAACTTAATGTGAATATGTAAAGTACACTAACTTAAGGCATCATTCAACTTATTTTAATTATTAATTATTTATTACCAAATTAATTGTGAAAAGGGGATATTTTCTCCTACACTACAGTACTAAAAGGATTCTATTTTCATAGAGAGTGAACCCTTACATCACCACATACTAGGCATCTTTCACAACTTCCTCAAGGATGTCATCTACAAATTTGTTCTTGGCATACTTCACAATTATGGAAGCCTTCCAATCAACAAAAAAGATAGATAATGAGCATAAAGTAGGATTTCTAGAAATTTCATCAACTGCCATGTTCCTTTTCCCTTCATGTAGTCTATTTGAAATCATAAACATGCAACTTGATCACCCATTTTGTTGGAGATCATTTAATTTTTTTTGTTTGAAAAATAACCTTAGACTATTATGATAATTCTTCACATTAAAAATTTCTCACAAACTAAGTATTGCCTAACCTTCTCCAATGTATGCATGGCTTCCAACATTTCCTTATCATATATGGATTATCCCTTCTCTAAACTTCTCAATTTTATGATCTTAGAAGCTATTGGATGTCCTCTTTGGCTTAGGAAATCTCTAATTTATTCTTTAAAAGAATCACATTCAACATGAAAAATCAAGAATGTCAAGTATGGGGCATGAACTCATTACCTCCTTCAACTTGTCAAAAAAAAATTAAGCATCTTCAGACCATACAAAGGCTCCCCCTTTTGTTAGATCAGTCAAGGGAGAAGAAAATTTAGATAGTTCATTCAAAAATCTCCAATAATAGCAACATAATCCAAGAAAGCATTTGAGTTGAGTTAGGTTGGTAGGTGGAGGAAAATCAAGGATTGCCTGGACCTTCTATTGATCTACTTGAACACACTTGAAACTTATGACATGACCCAAGTACATAATATTGAATAATTCAAACTCACATTTAGATAGATTAGCAAAGAATGATTGTTGCTCCAAAATGCCCAGAATTATGTCTAGGTGTTCCAAGTGTTCCTTTCAAGTCTTGTTGTAGATCAATATGTCATTAAAGAAAACCATAATAAATTTTCTAAGAAGATTATTGAATACATAGTTCATGCATGATTTGAATGTAGCTAGAGCATTGGTGAGTCTGAAAGGAATGACCAAAAACTTAAAAATTCCATAATGACACCAAAATATTATCTTGTCCACATCTTTTTCCCTGATATGGATTTGATAGTATCCCAATCTCATATAAATCTTTGAGAAGTACATGGATCCATATAATACATCTAAGAGTGAAAATATATCCTTGGAATATGACATCTATTATTGATTGTCTTCTTGTTCATGCCTCTATAGTCAATAAACATCCTCATAGTGCCATCCTTCTTCATAATAACTATTGAAGACGCAAATGGAATGAGCCTAGGGTCTTATGAATCCCATGTCAATAAGTTATTTGATAATCTTCTTTATCTCCTCTTTATAAACTCATAGATGATGGTATGGTGTATTGAAAACAAGTTTGAACCCTTCTTATATCTCTATAGCATGTGGAAACCCTTTATATGGTGGCAGACCTAGAGGAAAACCATTAAAGACTACACAATTCCTATCTAAAATTCAGGTATGAACTTAATGAGTACCTTATTTTCTTGATGGGGGATTTTTGGGGAGAATCGAACAATTTTATACCCATATTACCTAGACTTTGTGAAAGGTTCTCTCCATCGTCTTGTTCATCACCACTTGTGGAGCTCCTTTCAAGATTCCTCTAAGGACAATATTCTTTCCATCTATGATGAACTTAAGTTCCATTGTTTGGTAGTTCTGTGAACACTCTCCTAGATAGTGCAACCATTGTACTCCCAAAACCATATGAGTATCTCCCAAACCTATCACATACCTTATGATCTCCTAGAGTGATATTGATTTTCTTGATTACTTAGTTGCATGAAATGGCAGATCCGTCTACTACTATAACATTGAAACCTTCAAATTATTTTTCCTTAAAAATTGTCTTCATCACCGAAATTTCATTGATAAAGTTGTTTGTGGCCCCACTATCAGTGAGAAAAATCATCCTTTGTCCTACAAGCATTCCAAATACATTGAAGGGGTGATATTTTGGGGCTCGAAAGAGAGTAGCAATTGTAATTTATATTGTGGCTTTGTGTTCTTTAGCAATATGATCAACAAATTCTTCAAATACCTCTAGTTCATCTTCTAAATCCAAATGTTTATTTGATACTCCTTTTATGTAGTGTAGTTATCCTTTACCCAAAGCATTTGTGACTAGGAGTCCACAACTCTCTTCAAGAGAAACATAGATTCTTTCTTTTGAGTTCATTCTTTGTCTCATCCATCTTACTTATTTTAGGGGTAGTTCCTGTTGGTATTTTGGACCAAATTGGACAAACAAAAGCACTGAAATCTATGAAGAGAATAGTTGAAACAAATTAGAAACAATAAGTGATAAATTTGATGTATATTTACAATGTAAAAGAAGAATACATATAATGCAAAGATTTTGAAACTCAGAAGGATTTGACGCATGCATGCAACCAGAGGTGGTGAGTTTTTTCCTCTCAAATGGGGAGAGAATTGGCCACAGATCTTGGAATTTTTTTGTCAAACTCTCTAAGTTGCTGATGAAGCCACCTAAGATGGATTTTAACTACAAGTGTAATTAATTACATAACATAATAAAAATAATTACTACACTAATACCCCCCTTTAAGTACAACTTAGGTGAGCAGAATGATGGGTCTCAACAACTTGGCCTGATCAGGTAACCATATACAATGGAATCTTCCATAAAGTGGAAAAAGATAAAAAAAACCTTATGGGAAAAAACTATCCTCCGAAAGAGAAAAACAAATACAAGACACTTATAAAAACATGAGACAAAATAATATCTTACAATCACACATGACTACAAATATCCTCAATAGACTATTGAGAATCAACAAGTGAAGATGGAGGAAAGTAACTATCTATACTAGATTTTGGTGTAGGTATCTCTAAAGTACAATCATCAGGTGTAAAACCTAAAAATGTATAAAGCTGAGTAGAATCATCTGCCTACCCAATTGCTATAATTTCCCTACTTAGTAAGTCCCTTATCACAACTGTATTGGGACCAAATTCAACTATCTTCCTTGTGTCACTATTTTCTATCTAATAGACTAAGAGAATATTTTTAGTCAATCCTAGAAAATAAAGAAATTTGGTGAAGTATCCATTACCAATATCAACTATTCATTGTCCACATACACATAAAGATGTGTTGGTTGATATCAATATTTCTGCTATGTCTATTGGATGTAAAGAGGTGAAAAGATATGGTGAATAAGCCATATGATGGGAAGCTGCTGAATCAAGAAGGCATACATGTGCTAGTTTTGTGAACTATGGAAATTGTAAGAGCATGCCCCTTTGATTTATCTTCTACTTTTTTGTACATGTCTGATGATGAATATTCTGAGACAACAATATTATTATCCTCAAGAATTTGAGTGAGGTTGTTGATCTTCTTCATCATACAATCAAGTTTTGTATGTCT
The DNA here is from genome assembly GCA_007258455.2 of Sequoia sempervirens. Classification (NCBI taxonomy): domain Eukaryota; kingdom Viridiplantae; phylum Streptophyta; class Pinopsida; order Cupressales; family Cupressaceae; genus Sequoia; species Sequoia sempervirens. Next base: position 17,987 of record VDFB02278135.1, read on the forward strand.
CAATTTTTAGAAAAAGGACATTTCACATAGTTTTTCATATTTCCATGTTTTTTGTGATTTTGACACTCATGTTTCTTAATCCTCGCTTTTATCACATTTTTCTATTACCTAAATTTTTCTACTTTCAACAATTATTGCTTGTGACTAATAGGAACCTATGGTGCCCATTTGTATGATTTTCTCTTGCTTCCTAGTTAGATCTGCAATAAAATCATCAATTTTAGTAATTGATCATGTTGCACCTACAACCCTCTTTATGGATTAAAGGGTTGACACAAAGATTGAATATTGAGGACCCAATTTAGATAGAGTCGATAAGATGAGTTGATCATATCTATCCCACATTATTTTAGTTGTAAGAAAAGTGATTTGAAATTTGTGAAGTACTCTTGCAAAGTTCTAAAACCATTTGGAATCAAACTTATCAATTCATTTTCTAATTCATGACTCTTGATTTCATTAAATTTTCCAAAGAATTTCTCAAGGGTTTTCCATACTTCTTGTTGGGCATTTAAGGTCTCCACATGAAATAGGAGTTCTAGAGATAGATATAAAAATTAAAAAACAAAAATCTTGATCACATTTGTTGAACCATTTCTCTTTATCTTTAACCACATTTGGCTCCTTTTCACTACCAATAGTTACCCTAAACAACCTTTTATTTTTGAGAGAAAGCTGAACTTGCATCTTTCATTCATGATAAATAAAGGGTGTGAGAGGACTAATTTGTTGATTTGGATCCATTAGTAGTAGTGGTTTTCAAATTTTAGAATCTTGAAAGAAATTTTGAGTGCTTTTAAGAACAACTCTTTGACACCCACCCTTTTTTAATTTTTTGATTTCCCCACTTTATTTTGGCACTGTATTTTAGTGCATATATTTTCTTACAAAATGGAGGTGAAAAAAGAACTTTATAACTTAGTGTGAAATCACCACCATTGGATAGATCATAAAAAAACATTTAAAAAAAATGGGACTCAATTTCAAGCTACCATTTAAAGTTATAGTGCTTTTAATTTTTCAGCCTATTGCAAAGTCACAAATAAAATTTTGGGGAAAATATTTTAGAGAGAATATGGAGAGAAAATAGAAAAAAAAATTCAGCCCCCTTTTGTTGGTTGTGACTAGGAGCCTAAAAGCCCATATGACCAAGTGCTTAAGAGGAAATGAGGTTGATTTAAATGCTTCCAACTCTAGGTAGATTTAAGTGGTGACTTCACTCCAAATCATGGAAATTCTTCACCCCAAATCATGGCTGATTTAAACAAATTCGTGGAAGATTTAAAACCACCTCTATTTCAGTGAACTTGTGCCCTCTTTGCTAGGAACTCGTGGCCTCTTTTTGGGTGATTTTACTATAGATTATGCATCTCTTTGCTAGGTGATTTCACTATAGATTAGCCATCTATAGAACTCACAAAAAAATTCAAATTTGGGCCTCCAAATGAGCTAGTCATGGCTCTAATATGATGCAGGAGCATCCCTAGTTCTTGGCAATCTTGCATCAACCAAAAATATTTTCTTTTAGTTTTTGTTCTTGTTCTTTCTCAGTTCATGTTGGTGGATTCGTCATCTTTTCTCACTAGACCCTGTGGATCTTGGTTTACCTTGAGGACATGTTCATTTTCCTTATTCCAAGATTTGAGCACGATTGGATCTTTTTCCGACAAGTTATCACTTCCAAAATAAGTGGTATTTTCTTGAACTGACACAAGAATAGTTTTCAAGCCTAACGGCTAGTTCGATCATCCATGGATCTTTCTCGTACCTTGTGGATCTCAACGGTGTGATTTTAAATGTTTCATGGAGTGTCCCTTACCTTAATTATAGGTCCACACTTCATCTTATGCATTCACCAAGGAGTAATTCAAATTTGAGGCCGACCTATTCATGCACACATTACATTTTCTTTCATTGGAGATTGTAATAATCTTTGGTCGACGCAGATGTTTCTAGACTTGCAAATGTGATATAAAGCTTGTAATAGATCATTAGGAAAGCAAGAAATAATGAGTAGATAAGTCTTGGATTAGATTTGTAAGATTCCAACTCGCATATAGGAGCACATAGGAATGTTGTATTTCTAAACATGTTGTATCAGGCTTGTGAGCCGAATCTGTAAGTCCAGATGTTGTCGGTCGATTGTAACTAAGATTTTTGTTAATGAGAATATTTGCATTTGCATTTTCCTCCATATTTCGTGTTGATTCTATTGTGTTACTCTTGCTACGTGGTTTGAATTATTCTCTTTGAGGACCCTCCTACCTTGGCTACATCAGATTGGTATCAGAGCAAGATTTGTTCCTTGTGAGATCATCAGAGTTTGTTGAGTCCTATTGAAGATTTGTTGTGGGGTGGCAGATTGAGGATCCAACCTGTAGCTATAGAGGACTTGTGTAAAGATGGCAAGAAGAAGAAATGTTAGAGGAAATGGAACGCGTGGAAATGTAGACCCTACTTTAATGGAGATGTTGAGAGGAATTGCTTCCAGATTAGATGTAGTCAAAATGGCCCAAAGGAGAGGTCAACTAGTTGATGATGTGAGTGATGAAGAGGTAGAAGTACATGAAGAAAGAGGAAGAGAAGAGCAACCTGGCCTAGATCAGGGAGAAGAGAGGTTCATAAGATCCATAACTAGAGTGAACACAAAACCACATTTCAATCCACCAGATTATAGTGGTAAGTTGGATTCAAATGAATTGCTAGATTGGATAACAGAGATAGAAAATTATTTTGAATTTGAAAGTACCACTGAAGATAAGAAGGTGAAATTTTCTTGTACAAAGTTGAAAGGACATGCATCCCTAACATTTGCAGATAGATAGGTGAAGAGGAGGAAAAGAAAAGATAAAATCATGGGATTGGATGGTGAATAAGTTGAAGACAAAGTTTATGCCTGCACATTATCAGATTAGTTTGTTCCAGAAGTTGCAAAATTTGAAGTAGAAGGAATCAAGTGTGACAGAGTATACTGAGGAATTCTATAAGTTGAATATTAGATTTGGACATTTAGAGGATGAGATCGAACAAGTAGCCAGATATGTGAATGGTTTGAGGTCATCTATATAGGATGAGATATGTTTGATTAAGTTGTTGAGTGTGGAAGAAGCATATCAATGTGCCCAAAAAGTAGAAGAGAAGTTGAATACAAGACATGAGTAGAGACAAAGAGGAAGAGGTGGAAGATTTCAAAGAGGAAGGACTTTTACTTGAGGAGGAAGAGGATCTTTTCTAGATCAAAATAAGGATAAGGAGGTTAGTAAGAATGATAATTAATATCATAGAAGTGATAGAAACTCTTACAAGAGAGGAGGATATGGTGGTTACTGAAATGAGGGATATAGAAAAGACGATAGAGGATAGGAGAAAAGAACATTCAAGGGAACTTGTTATAAATGCAGTGAAGGACATAGAGCATTTGAATGCAATCATGGAGAGATAGGAAAAAAACTAAGAATAGTAGAAGAACAACCTTTGTTGAGGAAGATCATGCTGGATCATCTAATAAATTGGAAGATGGAGAAGTGTTGGTGAATAGAAGAGTATTGTGTCAAAGTGAATTGGAACAAGAATCATTGTTGAGAAAGAATTTGTTTTGGATAAGATGCAAGGTAGCTAGAAAATGTTGTAAAGTGATTGTTGATAGTGGAAGCTCTGAGAACCTAGTTTGTGACCAAATTGAAGATAGAAATATTGAAACACCAAAATCCCTATCAAATAGCTTGGATTCAAGATGAGCATAAGATACTGGTAAGTGAAGAATGTTTGGTAAAGTTGAAGATAGGAAATTATTATGATGAAGTTTTGTGTGATATCATGCTTATGGATATATGCCATGTTTTGTTGGGAAGGCCATGGCAGTATGATAGATAGGCTATTCATGATGGAAAGAAAAATATATATACCATTGTTGCTAATGGGAGGAAGCATACTTTGTTGCCATTGGAAGATGTTCCTAAAGTTGAGGTTTGTATGAATGATAGGGTTTGTCTTGTTGATGGAAGGAGATTCCTTGATGGATTGAGACATGTGAATGTGTGTTGTGCCTTAGTTCCTAAGAAGGCTAAAGATTTGAAGCATGTAGAAGAACACCCGGAAGAGATAAAGGAGTTGTTGGCAGAATATGAGGAGATCATTTCAGATAATGTACCTGATAGATTGCCACCTGTGAGGAGTATTAGTCACTACATGGACCTAATTCTTGGAGCTAGTTTTCCTAATAAAGTAGCACACTAGATGACACCGACAAAGAATGAAGAGTTGAATAGACAAGTGCAAGAATTGTTAAGGAAGGGTTTGATTAGAGAAAGCTTAAGTCCTTGTGCAGTACCTATTGTGTTAGCACCTAAGAAGGATGGAGAATAGAGAATGTGTACAAATTATAGAGCCATAAACAAGATCATGGTAAAGTATAGATTTCCTTTGCCTTGGATGGATGACATTATGGATTGTTTGAGTGGAGCTAAGTACTTTACAAAGATAGATTTGAAGAGTGGATATCATCATATCAGAATCAGAGAAGGGGATGAGTGGAAGACAACATTCAAGACAAATAAAGGATTTTATGAGTGGTTAGTGATGCCTTTTGGACTAAAACATGAACTAAGTACTTTCATGAGGTTGATGAATGAGGTTTTGAAGAAATTCTTGGGTAAGTTCATCATTGTTTATTTGGATGACATCCTAGTTTTTAGTAAGACTAGAGAAGAACATTTGTTGCATCGAAGACAAGTTTTGCAAAGGTTGAGAGAAGAGAAGTTGTTGATAAACATTAAGAAGTGTAGTTTCATGAAGGAAGAATTGGTATATCTAGGATTTGTGATATATGTGGATGGATTGAAGATGGATCCTGAGAAGGTAAAAGCAATTGTTGAGTGGCCTACACCGGATAGCATTGGAGAGGTGATATAATTTCATGGATTGGGTAGTTTCTATCGAAAGTTCATTAGGAATTTCAGTTCTATTTGCAATCCTATGACAAAAACAATGAGAGGAGATAGGAAGGATTTTAGGTGGACATCTAGAGCAGATAAAAGTTTTGAGTTGTTGAAGCAGAAGGTGACTGAACAACCTATGTTGGACTTACCATATTTTAATAAGGTATTTCAAGTAGACTGTGATGCAAGTGGAAATGCAATTGGAGTGGTATTGAGTCAAGAAGGAAGACCTATAGCTTATTTCAATGAGAAATTAGATGATGCTCAGAGGAGATATTCAGTGAATGACCAGGAGTTTCATGCCATAGTTCAAGCCTTTAAGAAGTGGAGACATTATTTGTTGCCTAAGGAATTTGTGTTGTCTACGGATCATTAAGCATTGCAATATTTGAACAGTCAAGGTAAGTTTAATCAAAGATGCATGAGATGGGTAGAATTCTTGCAGAGCTATACTTTTGTTTTGAAACATAGGAGTGGAAAGTAAAATAGAGTTGTTGATGCTTTGAGTAGGAGAAGGAATTTAATGACAAGGATGAGAGTGGAGGTGATAGGCTTTGATGAGTTGAAGAACTTTTATGAGGAAGACTCGGATTTTGCAGAACCTTAGAGAGCTTGTAAAGAACTATTCTTGGAGGATAGAAGTCAGTGGTTGGATTAATTCATTCAAGAGGATATGTTGTTTAGAGGAAATCAGTTGTGTATACCTCAGAGTTCAATGAGGGATAACTTGGTGAAAGAAAAACATAGTGGAGGATTTTCAGGACACTTTGGAATTGATAAGACAATAGGATTGGTAAGTGAGAATTACTTTTGGCTGTAGATTTATAAGGATGTTAGGAAATTTGTGTAGAGTTGCAGAGTTTTTCAAGTTACAAAAGGGAGTAGTTAGAATGTTGGATTGTATAATCCTTTGACAGTCTCGAAAATACCTTGGGAGGATATTAGTATGGATTTCATACTTGGTTTACCAAAGACATAATGAGGTAATGATTATGTATTTGTGGTGGTAGATAGATTTTCTAAGATGGAACATTTCATACCTTGTAAGAAGACAACAAATGCAGTGCATGTAGCAGATTTGTTTTTCAAGGAAGTGGTTAGATTGCATGGATTACCTACGAGTATTGTTTTAGATAGAGATGTAAAGTTTGTTGGGTACTTTTGGAGGAAACTTTGGAAGAATTTGAAGACAAATTTAAAGTTAGTTCTACATTTCACCCAAAGACTGATGGATAGATAGAGGTAGTAAATAAGAGTTTAGGGAATTTGCTGAGATGTTTGGTTAGAGAGAAGACCAGAAGTTGGGATCTAGTCCTGACACAAGCAAAATTTTCTTACAATAATTCAGTGAACAGGAGTATAGGAAAGACATCTTTTGAGATTGTTACTGGAGTTCATCCTAGAGGTATATAAGAGTTGAGAGACACCAACATGGAAGATAAGAGAAGTGCAAAAGTAGAAGAATTTGCAGAACATATGAAGAAAGTGCATACTCAAATAAAGGAACAATTGGAAGATATGAACTGGAAGTATATGAAGTGAGCAAATGAAAAGAGGAGACATAAGGTGTTCAAAGTTGGAGATGAAGTGATCATGTATTTGAGGAAGGAAATATTTCCTGTTGGTGCATACAATTAACTCAAGATGAGAAAGTTTGGACCCTATAGGATCTTGAAGAAATTTGATTCAAGAAATGCATATGAAGTGGAGTTACCAGATGGCATGGGTATATCACCTATATTCTACATTGTAGATCTACATCAGTACCATGAAGCAAAATTTAGTGAAGATAGTAAATAAATTTTGAAAACCAATTTCCTAGACAATAACCAAATGAGATTGAGGAGATTTTGGATACTAGAGATGGGAGGAAAACACATGGAAGATGGTACAAAGAGTATCTTGTAAAGTGGAAAGGCAGACCAGTGGGGGATTCTTCTTGGATTTCTCAGGCTGAGGTAGACCATCTTGGTTTTCCTTTAGCCCTAGCACAGTGAGGGACTTATTTTTAATTAACCCAGGATGTCTGATGCAGGAGAATCCCTGGTTCTTGGCAATCTTGCATCAACCAAAAATATTTTCTTTCAATTTTTGTTCTTGTTCTTTCTCAGTTCATGTTGGTGGATTCATCATCTTTGCTCACCAGACCCTATGGATCTTGGTTTACCTCATGGACATGTTCATTTTCCTTATTCCAATATTTTAGCATGATTAGATCTTTTCCATAATAAGTGGTATTTTCTTGAACCGACACTAGAATATTTTTCAAGCCTAACAACTAGTTTGATCATTCATGGATCTTTCCCATACCTTGTGGATCTAGATGGTGTGATTTTAAATGTTTCATGGAGTGCCCCCAACCTTAATTATAGGTCCACACTTCATCCTATGCATTCACTAAGGAGTAATTCAAATTTGAGGCCGACCTATTTATGCACACATTACATTTTCTTTCATTAGAGATTGTAATAATCTTTGGTTGATGCAGATGTTTCTAGACCTATGGATGTGATATAAATCTTGTAATAGATCATTAGGAAAGCAAGGAATAATAAGCATATAAGTCTTGGATTAGATTTGTAAGATTTTAGCTCACATATAGGAGCACATAGGAATGTTGTATTTCTAAACATGTTGTATAAGGCTTGTGAGCTGAATCTGTAAGCCTGGATGTTGTCGGCCAATTGTAACTAAGATTTTTGTTAATGAGAATATTTACATCTGCATTTTTCTCCATATTTCATGTTGCTTTTTTTGTATTACTCTTGCTACACGGTCCAATTTTTTTTCTTTGAGGACCCTCCTACCATGGTTGTGCCATAATACCTTGTTAGTATTTTGGACCAAACTGAACAAATAGAAGCACTTAAATCTAAGAAAAAAATTGGTTGAAACAAAGAAGACACAATAAGTGATGAAGTTGATGTAGATTTATAATGTAAAAGAATAATATATATAATGCAACTTGAGTTCAAAACTTAGAAGGAGTCGACTCATGCTTGCATTCAAAGGTAGCAATTTTTTTCCTCTCAAATAGGGAGAGAACTTTCCACACATCTTGGAAGAGATTTTTCAAACTCTTCAAGTTGCTAATGAAGCCACCTAATATCCATGCTTAACTACAAGTGTAAATAATTACATAACATAATAATATAATTAATAAGATAATTACTACAAGTTAGTAGTTCCTTGGGTTGAGGATGCTCTTAAAGGGAGGTTTTTGTTGTGGCATTGGTGGTGCACTCTTGGAGTAGGATTTTATTTTGGTCATAAAGTCCTCATAAATCAAAACTATTTTGATGGCTTCATGCAAGGAATTCAGATCAAATTCCCTTACCAAGATCTCTACTGATTCAGAGAGGCCTTCGAAAAAAGAACTATGAGTCTCATTTTTCTCACATTTGGAACCATTCTTGATAGCCTTTGAAATTATAGCACATAGTGCTCAATTGTACCATATTTCCTCAATTGTGCTCTCCTTAATTTAAGTCTTTGGGTCCTTCCAATTAAACCTCTCCAATATTTGACTAAACTCTTCTAAGGTTGTAATTGAGCTATGTCCTTACATTTCCATACCATGGTATCACCATTCATGGGCCACACACTCTAGGTGTAAAGTAAAAAAATTAATAGGTTCTTCTTCAAACTTGGGTTCAAGGAGAGATATGTATCCAACTTCTACAACCAAGTGCTAGTTGAAAAATTGTCTCATCCATCATATGTGGGTATATTGATCTTCCCCAAGAAAATTTGACTATTCTTATGGGGATGCTCCTCATATCTCTTCTCCCTTGTCAATTTCTTTGATACTCACAACACTATGTAAAATTGACCTCTCAATAAATGACTAGGTTTAATGCACTTTATTTGGCACGATACCTTACCACTTTATCCTCTTGTTCTTCCCTATTGGGTCTTACACCCCATCTTTTTATACATTTGGCTTTGAATATATTTTGGGAAGAGTTAATTGAAACCCTATCATTTGTTGAATTACTTCCCCTTGTACTATGTTTTTGTGTAGGTTTAGTGTGGCTAGCCAAGTTGGCCAGGTTCTACATTAATTGCATAAAAATTTAATTAGTTTTTTGTTGATTGATTAGGAAATCCTTGAAGCCATCTTCCTGATAGTTAGCAAGACACAAGGTAGATACCAAAAAATACCATAATCTACTACATAGGACATGTGAAACCTAAGGCCAATAGGGAAGATGGAGTAAGAGGTACCCCTGAAGGGTCATATCTCTATAGGAGACAAAGCAAAGACATATAAATAGATATGTAATAGATGTAGGATATATGATATCAAGGAGATAGGATAAGAATATAATTACAAAGAAGAGACTAAGACCTACCATTGTATATGTTATATGAATTTATAAGTATATGGAGTTGTAGGATTGGAGATCAATATATGTGTTATAAACGAATGTTTTCTTTATCTATGTTAAATATGGAATCCAATTAGATATAATTTCCTATTGCAATTACTCTTTTCTCTCATTGTATCCTCCAAGGTGTAAAAAAGCTACATAAGGGATATCAGGGTATAGATCTTCAAACTATAATTCCCCATTTCCTCTTGAAACATAAAAATGTGGTGCACCCTTTAAGCTTAATACTCATAACCTAGGGTACATTCCATTATTTCTAGGATTTCATTAGGATACAAATAAAAAAGGTGCATAGATTGACTTTCAACCTACAAGGTGATTCAATCAGACCTGAATTTGATCCTTTTGAGTTTTAGGAATGGATTGGAAATATTTTGGAATGACTACCCTAATTAAAATATATGACCTAATATGTAAATTGCAAGATCTTGATAACTAATATACATAAATAGTCAAGCTCTAACAGATTTGGAAGGTGTAGATGACTATGTACCTACCCAAAAAAATTGGTCTAGCTATTTCTACAAGGATTGGGTCACCCAATGGTGACCGAGTCTTTGTAAGGGGGTCCTACTCAATTTTTAGGGCACTTGGGTGCTAGATATGGGCTTCTATTTTTTCCTATCCCATTGTCGAAATGTTGTAAATAAATTTTGTAGGTGATTTTTTCGTGTCTTGATAAGGTTGATGACAACAAATGAAACAATGAAAAATTGATCTTCAAGCTCTCTTCAATCCTTCTTAAACATTAACCTATACATTCACAAAGATGAAAAATGTTGTTGCATATATGGGCTTGCCTCAGTCAAACCCCGAGTAAGTTTTCCCACTTCCACAATGGAAAAATGTCAATGATAAATCCTTAATGGAAATGAAGGAAATGATGAATGAACAAAATGCTGCAACTCACCACCCTTCAATGGCTTCCTTGAAGGAATGAATTCATACACATCTCAAGGATTTGGATCTTGTTTGATAGATTTTCTTGAATTCTTGAATACATTCGAGATCTACAATAATGTTAGCCTTCACAAGATAATAACATGAATGCACATGAAATTTGACATGATTTGGATCTTGAATTGCTATAATAAACTCTGATAATGTTACTCTTGACTTGCTTATTAATGCTATTAACAATAGTTTTTTCTCTTGAATGTGTGTTACATTTCAAATGATAAAAATACTAGGTATTTATTGGTGCTTATCTAATTTACCGAAAATTAAATTCTAAAAGTTGACATTTCATATTTGAATTGTGGATATTAAAATATTGCCAACAACATTTTGAATTTGAGTCCTATCTAAGAAGGGGAACCTAGTTGCCCATGGATGAATGGGTCCTAGCCCAAATTTACAGGACACTCAAAGTTGGGGAAAAATTAATGATTGGATGAATTTGTTCAATTCTTGTCCTCCTTCGAAAAATGGTGAAAATTAGGCTTTGGAATGCATAATTTTGAAAATTAGAAGCTTAATTAAGTCCAATAAATTGGGGGTGGGGGAACATAATGTGAAATTGTAAGTGTAGAAAATTTTCTACGTTACACTTCTTTCCAACATTGGTTTTTTGTTGGGACCCTAGAGTGACTAGTGAAAAATATAGGGTAAAGAGAAGAAGCAGTAACGGTAGAAAAGAGGATAGTAACAATAAATAAATAAAATACAAACAAAACTCTTATGTACTACCCTTATGAGAGAGGGGTAGGAACTTAAGGTATGACAAATGGAAAAGGGGGAGAACTTTGAAAAGATTCTTGAAAATATGTAACTGTTCAAAATATAAAGTAACCATGGGATATATAAAGATTAATGGAAACCCATATCACAAAAACCCATGGAAAAAGGAGATTACAAAAGGAAATTAGAGATTATTAAAAGAATTAAATTGGCAATAGAAATTAATGCAGAAGAGAGAAGGTTGAAAAAAAACTAGGATTGACAAGAAAGATATATTGTAAAAGGATGGAAGAAGCAAGAAAGAGAGAAAGAGAACAAGGCACAAAGATAGTGGTAGAAAATATGAATGAAGAGGAGTTTTTGATTGAGGGTTCTATTGAGCATATCATTATGGGTGAATCTAAGGAAGTAATAAAGGAGATACCACAAATAACTTCTAGCATTGATAGAATAAATCAAATTATATAAAATATAGAGGGAGAAATTGAGGATTATGGAAAAACTACAAAGGATTTAGAACAAGAAGTTACAAGGATTATGAAACCACCTATAACCACAACATTAGCTACTTATCCAAATTGGCCAAAACATTCAATTGAGGATGACAAGGATTGGTTATTGGTAGTGACCCCTATACAAAATCTCCAAACAATAACAGTTGATGTAGAATACTTAGATGAGTTAGTAACTAGAAGTGTTCTAAGTGTGATAGGTCGAATGTGAGCGTTAGTAAGTAAGCAACAAGTAAAAGAGTGCAAATAAACACCAAAACAACCTACACCTCAAGATTAGCCTAAGTTGGAGACAATGCAAGATAAAAGCAACAAAATGGAACTCTATACCTTGCATTGAGTCAATCCTTTGGTTGGCCCTTCGATCTTTGATGTGTATGCTCCTTGGATGGCAAGTAGATGCAAGATAAGTGGTGTTGTGAGGATGAGTGCAAGTGGATGAAAGCATGAAAATGGCTAAGTATAAGTTGAGAAACAAAATTGCAAGAGTTTGGCTAGCAAAATGATCTCTCCAAAATGAGAGAAAAGAGGGGGTATTTATAGGATTTTTGAGAATTCCTAGGGGAAATGGAGGGTCAAGATTGAGCCACCAAATATCAAGATATGAGGCTAAGGTGAGTTGAGAACTCACAAGCCCTCACATAATCGACATGTGGCATCAATGAGATAGCCCTAAAAGGTGAAGTGGACATGAGGTGGAAGGAGAAGGACATGACATGGAGAGGGGTACAAAGTACCTTGGGATTGGACAAGATCTCCTCATAAAGGAGGTCCTTGTCCCCATGTGGGTGAGAGGACATGTCAAGAATTAAAAATTCCTCAAATATTCTCATGGGGAGATGGAAAAGAATAAAGAATAAGTGAAGGACATGTGGGGAGAAGTGAAGGAATTAAAAATTCCTTTTGGGTGCCTTGGGGGATTAAATGTGAATTAAAAATTTACATAGGGAAGGGAGATGCCTTGTCAAAAAAGAAAAGCATTTAATAAGGTTGACTCAATTAAGTGATTAGGATTGTGCAAGTACCTGATTAGGCTGATTAATGAAGATTAGGAGAGAGTTAGATTTCACATGTGACTTGATGTGACAAGTCAAAGATCACATGGGGAAGAGTAATGAAGGATTAGAGGAGGGTTAGGTGGCTAAGAGAGATTAGAGGCCAACTTTTAAAGTTGGAGGATGTGACACATCCTAATCAAGGATTAGGCATGTGCATCTAATGATGGGATTAGAAGAAGGATTAAGATAAGATAAAATGATGGAGGATGTGACATGAGGGGGAATTAAATAAATGTGATATTTATTTAATTCAATTGATGGAAGGAGGATTAAAGAGATAAGGTATTATTGATTAAATACCTTAGGGATTTGGTAGAATTAAAGCTATTAATTAAATAATAGTAGTATTACTTAATTAACGAAAATAAGACGAAAGGGGATGAATTTGGATAAATTAAGTGTCCAAATTTAGACGTCTACACTAAGAATACAAGGATAAGATGTGGTAGAAAATAAATGGGATCATTTAATTTGAACAAAACATAATGAAGAGACACCATTAACTAATCAAATGACACTTACTAAAAAAAAAGCATCTCCAATGATGAAAAGATAATTTGAACACACAGAACCCTTGGACCAAGAGTCACCCTTGATTCCATTAAAGTCAATAAGGATTTCCACATTAGCAATAGAACATGTATCCTAAGTGAACAAGACATAGGAAAACAAGGTGAAGTGAATAACATAGGACACCTAGGGACAAATCACTTTAACATAGGAGATATAGACAATGACTACGAAGAAGAAGAAAACATGAGTACCTCTAGGAAGCTACCTATTTTTAGAAAAGACACCAATAAGGCTACAAAACATGATCTTCATTATAAAATCAATGTTGTAGAGACAAAATATAACTAGGGACATTACAAAATTGTTTGATTTTATTGGACCCATACAAGGTAATACCCTAAAGTGGTTAAAAAAAATTATCCAAAAAATGACAAGGAGTGGGATGTAGTAAAACAAGATTTTTTAGAAAATTTTGCATCTTATTTTTATGTAAGTTCTCGGAGTTTTATTACCCCTTTGATAAGTAGTTCTGGAGTAACACCATAACTAGAAGAGACCACCATAAAAGAATTTGATAAGAGATTTAATGAAATAACTAGAAGATTGGAGGAACCATTGACTTAGAAACATAAAATTGAATGATTCATATCTGGAGTAACACCATAAATCAAAATGGCCTTGGATGGAATAAGTTTTAATACATATCTAGAATTAGTCACTTTGGCTTGTCAAACCAAAAACCAATCTCAAAGGAAACTAGAGAAGGAAAAATAAAACAAAGAAATAGAGAAATTAAGACTGGAAGTGGAACAACTAAGACTCTAATAGGATATTATGGCAAAAAAAGACATGTTTGCATAGAGACATAATATCTAGTGTACCTACTATGGACAGGAAGGTCACTTAAGAAATGAATTCCCCAAGGAAATAGGAGAAAAGAAACCAAATGTGCTAAGGGTAGATCTAAGAGAACTACCTAAAAAATATTAACTGAGTTTATTATGGAAATTGTGGAGAATGGGACGACCATGCGACCTAAGACTATCCATCAAAACTATTCAAAATAAGAGAGGACCCCACCCCAACAAATGATAATGAGAAGAGAGGGCTAGCATATGTAAAAGGTTTGGTGGAAAGACCACTCTACATACAAGACCATGGGTATGTAGTTCCAAAATGGAAAAACCAAAGGAATATAAATGCCCTACAAAACTAATAGAATCAAGGACCATATAGTGATAGAAGCCAATTTCTAGGATATATAGAGGTTAAGGTAGATGAAGAAGAAGGCAAAAAAATGCCACCTTATTTAGTTGTTGTAAGCAATGTCACTTCACAATTAAATGTTACGGTGATGATACAAATCCATGTGGATTTTATGGAAGCATAGAGCATGATATTTTCAATTGTGAAAAAGCCTAAATCTATTATAAGAATGTGACACTGCAATCAAAAACTGATGATCTCCAAAATTTAAATATACCTAGAGGAGAAATTTTTTTAAGGAAAATACCAGAATCCAATGAAACAAATAGAAGATTCCAAAAAGTAGAGTGAATCAACATTAATAGTACTGAGAATAGTATCTCTAAAGAAGGACATCATACCTATATAGGATAAAGCAATATAAAACAAAGAAGAAATGATTACCAGATAGGGAACAAATACTAAAAATCATATAAATGGAACCATAAAATAAGAAAACACTATAGATGAGGAAGAATTAAACCCAACTAATAAACAACATGACCAAATAGTAGAACAAACAACATAAATTGTCACAAAAGAACAATTTAAAGAAGAAAAATAGAATTACTTCTCTAAACAAGAAGTGGGAATACTCAAAAAAACTAATAAAAATGTCCAAACACTCTAATCTAGTAGATATGCTAAAGAAATTTTGTAAGTATTGGAACAAACAAAATAAAATGCCATAAATAAGAACAATAGGGAAGAATGATAGACAATAGAAGATATGACCCATCATTATTATAGCTAGAGCATAATAAAATAACCAATATAATGGTAGACTTATGAGCTTACATAAATATGCTCCCAAAAAGGGTGGGATCAAATAGGCAAACCTAAACATGAACAAAAAACCCTACAACATTAGCCTAGAAGATGGTACCAAGATGAACCTTGGGAACTTGGAAATAACTAGAAGTTACAAGTGTTAGAGGAGTAAAACAAATTATAGACTTTGAGGTATTTTCCATCAAAGAAAAATTTGATTCATTCAACACATTACTAGGGACAAGGTGGTTTGTCAATGCAAATGATATTGTAGACTCAAAGAAGGAATAACTATTATTTGTTGATGAAAAAAAAATAGTCCACATTCCACTAGGAAAAAATCCAAATGAGTCATATATAGAGGAAGTAAACATAGAAAAATATCATCTCTGAGAAGAAAAACCTCTACACAATCTCACAATTATCCTTGAATGACAACTGTGAAGAACCAAATTTAGAGGGGGAAGTCAAAATATAAAGTAGTGTGTATAGCACATATAGTGAGGAAGTATAAAATAGATGGATGTAGGAAGAACAAAAAAATTATTCTTAGAGTCCATTACTAGAGTATTTATGATTAGGACACCAAAGAATGCTCCACATTCTACCATAGATTCATATAACATACCACACATTATTTACAAAAACTTGGGAGAAATTAGAGATGAAACACTAGTAATATGTCACCAAATAAATCACATATCACATAAAATTTCACATATTAAACTTCCTAATTATTCAAGAGTAGGAGATCTGTTATCATTTATTACATAAATAGAACACATTTTCAATAATGAAGAGCTGAGACTCGACATACTAAAGCACACACTCATTTGCAACACCACAAGTTGGTGCAACACACACAAGGACCAACTAACCAAATGGGAAATATTTAAAATCCTAATCGAAACAAGATATGTATCAAAAGGAGGATATAGGAAGATACCAATTTATACAATGGGATATCTTACTAGAGGATCATTTAACCACTTGTATGACAAGATGGAAAACAATGAATGAGTTCGATGAACAATAATATATCCAACTATTTTATTGGACACTAATATTAGTTGCTCAAACTTGGTATATAAACCAAGAACAATGAGGAGAAACAAAATGTTAGACAAAACTTAAGATGGATTTTATACAAACCTTTTCTTTTTAAAATGAGGATGAACATATATAGACCGTACTACTCAAAATGAAATAGATAATATTTTAATTAAATATAAATAATAGAGTAGCAGTACCACAAACCACTACACCACCCCCACAATCAAAATGAATATGGAAATATATTGAATGACTAGACAAAGAATCTACATTACCAGGAAAAATATGTCTGGCACAATAGGAAGAGGATGATACACACAACCTAGATATAGAAGTAAACCAAGGAGAAAGGGAATTAGAGTCCCCAAGAGAAGAGTATATTTCCAACCAATAAGGCGCAATATAATCAACCAATAAAGCTAAGAGAAGAGAAGAGTATATTTCCAACCAATAAGGGGGAATTATAATCAACCAATAAAGCTAAGAGAAGAGTATATTGCCAAATAAAGGGACCCCAAACTTGCAAAAATAGGTGATTATTGGGATGATAAAGTAATTGCACAAGTTATAAAAATACTATAAAAATTTGATGAGTTATAATCTAGAACATTAACAGAACTAAAAGGGATAAAAGAAGAAGTGGGAGTTATGAAGATTCAATTGAAAGAGGAAACTAAACTAGTATGAAAGAGACCATATAGACTAAATCCAAAAATGAAAAAGAAATTTAATGTAGAGTTAGACAAAATACTTGAAGAAAGGATAATCAAACTAGTAGAACATGATGAATGGATTAGCTCTATGGTTATACAAAACAAGATGAGATATGAGGTAATAATTTGTGTTGACTTTAGGGAACTTAGTAAAGCTTGCATTCATGACCCTTTCCCTACACCATTCACCAAGGAAATATTAAAATTAGTGGCAGGAAGAGAGATCTATTGATTCATGGATGGTTTCTTTGGCTACCACCAAACATAAGGAAGGAGGATCAAGAAAAAACTAAATTTGTGATAGAATGGGGTTCTTACATGTACATATTGATTCCATTTATCCTAAAGAATGCACCTATGATGTTCAACAAGATAATGATAAATGCATTTAAATATTTCATACATGACTTCTTGGAGATATACTTAGATGGTTGGATAGTATATAGGTTGGTAAAAAATTGCATACAAGTACTTAGAGTGATGTTAAACATATGTTGAATTATTTAGATAGCATTAAAATTTAAGTGCATGTTTGTAGTACCTTATAGAACACACTACTAGGACACATTATCTACAAAGGGCTTATGGTAGAACCAATGAAGTTGACCCTAATTATGACACTAGTACCACCTCCAAAAATAGCTTTGAAACTTAAAAAATTATTAGGATATATAGGTTATCAAGTTAAAAATATATAAAAGGTTATGCCAAAATAGCTACACTATTGGAAGAACTATTGAAAATAAAAACTAGTAGAAATATTGAATGTAATGAAGAACGCCAAATAGCATTTGACACACTTAAACAAAAAATTATGGAGGCCCCTATCTTAATCTTCCTAGACTTGAATACACTATTTCATGTACATGTTGATGCATCCAAAATTGCAATAAGAGTAGTATTGGATCAACCCAAAGGAAATAAGGATTGTCATATAGAATTTTTAAGCATAAATCTATACAAGGAAAATAAAAACCATACTACTACCAAACAAGAGGCACTAGCTATGGTTTATACACTCAAGAAACTCAAACACTATCTACTATTGACACCCTTTAATTTCTTTACAAACCATGAGTTGCTAAAGTACTTACTAAATAGGCCTATCATACAAGGCTAGATATATAGGTGGCTACTTTTTATTTAGGAATTTGATTTTAAGATAATGGTAGAACTAGGGAAGAACAATCTATTCAAAGGTGCAAGACAACTAAGAGAGGGGGGGTGAATCAGTTGTCACCAATCTTAATTACAAATCTCAAACACTTATCAAATTTACATCTAGTTTATTTTGTTATTAAGTATCAACATGAAATGAAAATGAAAGAAAGCAATATAAACACAAGAAACACTGGATTTACGTGGAAAACCCAATAAGGGAAAAACCATGGTGAGGATTAACTCATAAAATAAAGTCATTCCAAACCTGATTACAAAGAGGCTCACTACCCAAAAAGGACTCATTGTCTAGATACAAGGCTCACTACCTATAAATAGGACTCACTATCCAAAGGGAGGATCATTGACTACAGATACAAAAGATAGCAGAAAAAATCCACCACAACATATTACACACATCTACAGCCTTGATCAAAAGATTGCAGATATCATCAACTCACTGCTATCAGGAATCTGACACATTAAATTATTGCTACCTCAACTCACTTTCACACACTCTTGCTTCTCACAGTTGTGGAATGTTTGATATATCAATTCATAACATCTCAACTTGTATTTATACCATCTTCAACCTTATAAACTTTCTCCAAGGTTATCTACACACGCTTCATTTTACAAATTCAAATTAGGTCAGAAACTCAACATTCCTGCGGTGGAAGAGAATGAGAGTGGACCAAACCAATACTTAACCAAGACCCAAAACAACATCTTGGATCAATCACACACTTCTTTAATTAACACTTATCCATCACATGACGTGTAGACACTAGGTCAACCAAACCTAATAAAACAAAAATGAACTTTGAAGTACACACTTCCAAAAAAAAAAGATAACATGTAGACCATATAACATGCTTCATCATACATTGGAACACATCTTAGATTTTTTCATATTCATCCACAACAAATGCAACAACCTACATACACATAACACTCTCCATTAGTCTATTCGGACTGTACAAACACACACAAGAATACTAAAACTTGTCTTCCAAAGTACCAAACCATGAACACCTTTGATAGGATATATATAACATCATTACAAACCTTCTACCAGATCTGTAAGACCAGAAACAAAACAACAAAGGACTACAAAGCAAAAAAAATTCTCCCTATCCATAGACAAACAACTTTTCCAAACTAGTTTACACACCAATGAACACAAATTTCACACTTCATCAAACCAAAAGCTACAATCCAGAATATATCACCAAATGAAGTCCATAAACAACACCTCAGATCCACATAAGCATAGGATCAACATAGAATAAATGCGAAGCACAATCCAAAGCACATTCTGAACACACACAATTATGTCTTCACTTTTTCTCAAAAGCACTTGGCAACTCATCATATCAATGCACCTACAACATCATAAATATAGCTCAATGTACTCACAAAGTATCAATAGCAACTCAACTATACATGCACAATCTGCAATCACTTGATTCCTTTCTTTGTAACATCTTGTACTATGTTGACATCAATGACAACATTAATGACAACACCAACATACACATTCATACTTGCAACAATCTCCCCCTTTGTCATTGATGGCAACACATGATATGCAAAAACATCAAAGACAACATCCATTCCATTCATGCACTCTCCTTTATTTTTAGATTAGATAGCCTACACAACATTTCCTACACTCTCAATACTCTCTCTCCCTCATTCAATTTCTTTCATTGTTTTTCACATGACTTTCTCTCCTCCTTTGAAATTGGAAAAGAACATAACTTATGATCACTCCCCCTTAGGAGTGCACCCACACATCTCATACTACAACAATGAAAATTAGTACTCCCCCTGAGGAGTAGACCCATTCATCAGTCCAAACAAATGAAGAATTTGTAGATCCACTAGACTGATGCACCTCCATGTGCATCTAGTTTGAAGGAGGGGTAGTAACCCCCAACTTCTCCCTAAGATACTCAAAAGTATCCTTTGAAAGAGCCTTAGTAAACAAATATGCAATTTGATCCTTTGTATACACATACTCTAGTTTGACTTCATTCTTCAATACCTTCTCCCCCGGGTATGTGCAGGATCATCATGGAAAAAATAGGCCCTTAAGTGGCAAAAAATTCAGAAAAATCAGAGTTCGACAACTTGACGTAAAAATTTGAATAAGTTATCTATATTATTTCAAAAATATGTAAGAATAGAATCTGTAGCAAATTGAATGTAGTTTCTAAACTACTAGTTTTGTTTTAAAAAATAAAAAATCTATTTGGTGAAAATTTTAAATTTCAATGCAGTGGTACTTAAATTTCAGGGAAAAAATAAGTAGGTGTCTGTCTAACCATCCTAACCGTGCAATAAAATGATAATATTTTTTTATAATATTTTAGATATAAGTAGACTACTCATGCCCTAATGTGATGCATATTTTTTTGTAATTTTTTTCCAAGTGAATAATTAATTATGAATTTTTTATTACAACTTTTTAAAAAATATAAAACTCGTATGTCTGACCACTTTAACTTGGTCAAAAATTTATTAAATTCATTTTTTCTTTTTTTAATCCTATAGTATGCAAAGCATAGAATGTGATGCATGTTTTAAATTCAAAAAATGTGATACCGTTTGAAAGCTATAGATTTTTTTCAATCAAACTATCAATTAGGACTTTAGTCGTAATTTGAATAGAAAATGAATAATAATTACTTATTAAATTCAAGGTAAAGCATAATTTATATTGGTTTAAAGTTGAGAATCTCCTTTAAAAACCCTTTTCGTTTCATCAATTTTGGGTAAAAAAATAGTCATCAGCCACATACCCATCATATTGCCACTTTTTGGCCCATCATGATCCTGCACATACCCGCCCAAGAAATGATATTTGATAGATATATGCTTTGTCCTTGAATGCATTATTGGATTCTTTGAAATATTTATAGCACTTATATTATTACAAAAGATAGGGATAGGCTCATCACACATCACTCCTATGTCCTTCAATGTTTGCTTCATCCACAAAACCTGTGTGAAGCAAGATGTTGTTGTAATGTACATAGCTTCTATAGTGGATAAAGAAACTGAATCATGTTTCTTACTTAGCCATGAAACCAATCTTCCACCAAGAAATAATGCACCACCACTTTAAATTTTCTAGTCATCTATACAACCAACCCAATTTGCATCAGTGTAAGCACTCAAAGTGAAATCAATATCCTTAGGATAGCACATGCCATAATCTAGAGCACCTTTTAGATATATGAATATCCTCTTCATAGCTGTAACATGTTCTTCTTTAGGTTTTTTTTGAAATATGGCAACTAAATATACTGCATGCATGATATAAAATCTAGTAGCAATAAGATATTGTTGGCAACACAAGGGAAGACAACTAAGAGGGGGGGGGGTGAATCAGTTGTCACATAAATTATACTTATTAAAATTATTCTCAAATCTGATAAAGAAACATGAAAGCATAAACCATCACCATATCAAAAACACACATAACACCAAGATTTTTATGTGGAAACCCTATTAGGGAAAAGACCACGGTGGAGGTTAATCCACAAGATTATACTCTGTTAAAAGTATTATAAATGGGGAATACACATGCATTTAGGAACACTTCCTAGAGCTCACTACTCAAATACAAAAAGGATTACTACCCAAAGAAGACTGACTGTCTTACAACAAAATTTGGATTACATATAGAAGATTTTGAACTGAGAAAATAGCATCTTCTAATGCCTGATTACAGTTTCGGTTAAGCACATAAATTATTCTTCACACTCTACTTCTACCTTTGAAATATTTGAACATTATTCACACTTAGCACGCAACACACATCGCACACCATTGCCCTCAAATGGCATAAAAAATCGATCATATATATCCACAAATAAGAATAATATCGACTAAATGTCAGCTTTAACAAAATATAAATTCTGTACAAACTATTAGCCCAAAACATAAATAATTATCAATGTGGATTAAACAATGTCAACCACAAACATAGTGAGGGCCCAAAACAACATCCTCAAATATGAAACACCTTAAAAAATTATTCCTCAAAGATCCACAACACACTACAATTACCCTATCGACCATGATCATGAAAAACATGAACTCACAAAAGAAAAACACCAATCGTGAGCACAACAATCAATGTGGACAAACAACATAGATAGAGCATGATCTAGAAAAACATCCACAAGCATCATGAATTACCACAGAAGCATCCAAAACAACTCAAATTACTAGAATCACAACATCTTTTAGGAACACCAACTAAAGCAACAGAACAACTGTTAGAACACAAATACTCATAATTCAATCAAATCTTCATGCGGACCTCTGAAAATTCATGTGGATAATATAGATATACTCATCAACAAACCCTTTAATTCACAACCTCTTATCATCAATATATTGAGCTAGCCACCATACTAAACTTCACCGCATCACCAAAAACCTACAACTTATTTTATTACAATTTTCTCAATATCCTTGACATATACAGCTTTAAAGAAATTAATGCCAATAGTATTGACATCAATGACAACCACATATCAGTAATTTACAATAGATATAGTTGTCCACCAATCATAGATATTTTCATGCTCTGATCAACTTTAGGTGATTCATCATCTTTACTCAACTTCCATCCAGTCAACATAGGGGTACAAACCAATTTGGAGTCATTCATTCCAAACTTCTTCAACAACTCTTTGACATAATTTAATTATGGAATGAATATCCCCTTATCAGTTTGATTCACTTGAAATCCTAGAAATAAATTCAACTCACCAATCATAGACATCTCAAACTCCTTTTGCATCTCCTCTACAAATCCCTTGCACATACCTTTGTTTCCTCCAAAGATGATATCATCAATATACACAACCACTATCAACATTTTGTTTCCTTCAACCTTGAAATAGAAATTACTATCTATAGAGCCTTTGTTGAATCTGTGATGTGCCAAATATCTGTCCAACCTTGCATACCATGCTCTGGGATCCTATTTAAGTCCATATAATTCCTTTTTGAACTTACAAGCCATATCCAATCTATCTGATAACTGAAATCCCTTCGGTTGTTCCATGTACACCTCTTCTTCCAATTCTCCATTCAGGAATGCAGACTTAACATCCATCTGATAGACCTTGAAATCTTTGTGAGTAGAGAATTTGAAAAACATCCTAATAGCCTCCATTCTTGCCACCAAGGAAAATTTCTCCTCAAATTCTATTCCTTCAACTTGTGAATAACCTTTGCATTAAATCCTTTCTTTTTTTCTTACAATTTCTCCATTCTCATTCAACTTATTCTTGAACACCCACTTTGAACCAATTACATTCTTATTTATAGGTCTAGGAACAAATTCCCATGTCTGATTCTTCTCTATCTACTACATTTCCTCTTTCATTGCTCTAACCCAACTTTCATCTTTGCATGCTTCACACATAGACTTAGGTTCTATCTTGAAAAGTAAACACAGATTTACCTCAATTGCCACGACTTTGCTTCTTGTCTTTATACCTTCACTTTTATCTCCAATTATCTATTCTTCTAGATGATTCTTTTGTACATACTTTGGAGTCTTAGGAGAAGGTTCTGGAGCTTCTTCTTCTTCCTTATCCTCTTCTTTTATTAGTCCATAGATAGGCTCATTTGGTTCAACTTCACTTATTTCAACTGGTTTGTGCATATATTCATCAACCTTCACATTTGCACTCTCAACAATATTTCTCAATCTTTTAAATTAAAGCATCTATAGGCTTTGCTACTAGTTGAATATCCAAGGAAAATACCTTCATCACATCTAGTATCAAACTTTCCAAGGTTATCATCATCTCTTTTAATGTAACATTTGCTTCCAAACACCTTAAAGTACTTAATAGTGGGAATCTTTCCATTCCACAACTCATAAGGAGTCTTTGTGCTTTTACCTCTGATCTAAACTCTATTAAGAATATAAACAACAGTGTGGATTTCCTCTCTCTATTATACATTAGGTACATTTTCCTCTTTCATCATAGTCCTTACAACCTCTTGCATTGTCCAGTTCTTTCTCTCAACAACTCCATTCTGCTGAGTAGTTCTAGGAGTAGAAACTTGTCTCTTTATGCCATGCTCTTCACAAAATGTATTAAACTCACTGGAAGTGAATTTCCACCTCTATCATACCTTAAACATTTGATTCTCAGGTTCACTTCATTCTCTACTCTAGCCTTGAACACTTTGAATCTATCCAGAGCTTGAGCTTTCTCCCTAAGGAAAGTAACCCATGCCATTGTAGAATAATCATCAATAAGGAGCATGAAATACCTATCACCATTAAGAATTCATGTTCTTGTGGTACCACAAAGGTCTGTATGAACCAATTCTAACATTCTGGTAGTTGGTTGATATTTTCCTTTAAAACTACATCTTGTTTTGATTTCCAACTAACAACTTCTGCAAATAGTATTGGCAGGCTTTATGATTTTAGGTAGATCCCAGACAACCTCTCTTGAACTAATCTTGATCAGATTATCAAAGTTTACATGTCCCATCCTTTGGTGCCATAGCCAACTTTCATTAACTTGAGATACAAGGCACTGACCATCAACACCCTTAAGCTGATAAATGTTTCCATATGTTCTTCTTCCTGCAACAACCACAGTTCTAGACCCTTTTCTAATCTCACAAGTATTATCCTGAAACACAAGCTTGAATCCTTTCCTACACATTTTTCCAACACTCAAAATATTATTCCTTAATCCCTTAACATAATAGAAATCATTAGTATTGTGTTTTCCATCAAAACTAATTATTCCTTTTCCAACAATGTTTGAACTAGAATCATCTAAAAACATGACTAATCCACCATCATACTTCTCAAGTTTAGTGAACTTAATTTTGTCTTTGGTCATGTGATTTGAGCAGCCACTGTCAATCACCCAACAATCTTCATCTTTTCTAACATGAAAGGTAGTAACCAAAGTACCTTCCATCTCTTCCTTCTTGTTCTCTGGACCACTTTCCCTTGCACATCTTCCAGAGTTAGTAGATAATGATTTATTCTCTAAGGCTAGAAACAAGCATTCATCATTATCACCCTCAAAATTAGTTTCATCATCATAAATTCCAACATCTCCTCTAACATAGTACAATCTCTTGAACTTATCCTTTTTGTCTTTATTTCTTCTATTCTTTTTATGTAAAACTCTATTTGGACATCTTGAAGCATAGTGACCAATATTTCCACAACTGAAACATTTAAAAGATAACATACCTTTGTACTTACCGGTACCTTTCTTTAACTTCCTCGAAAAATTTTCTTCCAACTCCTCTGATCCATCACCATTCGGATCATCTTTCGCCTTTGTAGCTTTAAAAGTTGATTCTTTCTTCTCATTTTCCTTTCCAAACTTCCTCTTTTCAAATGCAGTCAAGGTGCCAAATATCTATTCTTTAGCAAACTTCTTAGGATCATACACTTCCTCAATAGCTAAAACCTTATCACTGTAACTCTCTGGTAGAGTAATCAAGATATTCTCCATTACATCTTCACCAGTTAGAGTACCACCTTGATTTTTCACTTCATTCACTGCAATATAAAATCTTTGAAAATAGCTTGCAATATCTTCACCTTCTTCCATTTTCAAGTTCTCATATATGCGCTTAGTTGTTAGCTTATTTGACAATTTCACTCTATCATTTCTTCATAGATATCTTCCAACTTTTTCCAAACTTCATAAGCAATGCCCAAAGAAATAACTTTTGTTCACTTAGTCTTAGATAAAGCACTGTAGATTTCATACCTTAATTTTTCATTTTCCTCATAGGCATAAATCACATCAGCAGAAGAAGGACCACTTACCAATGCAACATATTTTGTATCAACAGCTTTCCAAGTCTTGTAACCAAGAGAGATCAAGTAACCTCCCATCTACACTTTTTAGTCATTGTAGTGAAATCCATCAAACAAAGGGATTGCCAATATTTTGTGCCATCGGATCTACCTCAAGAGGTTAAGCTCTTCTCTGAGGAACCAAAGCTCTGATACCAGTTGTTGAAAAGAACAAGACAACTAAGAGGGGGGGTGAATCAATTGTCACCAATCTTAATCACAAATCTCAAACACTTATCAACTTCACATCTACTTTATTCTATTTTTAAGTATGAGCATGAAATGAAAATAATAGAAAGAAATATCAACACAAGAAACACCTGATTTATGTGGAAAACCCAATAAGGGAAAAACCACGATAAGGATTAACTCATAATATAAAGTAATTCCAAAACTGATTATAAAGAGGCTCACTACCTAGAAATGACTCACTGTATAGATACAAGGGACATTGCCTATAGATAAGACTCACTACCCAAAGGGAGGCTTACTACCTATAGATACAAAAGATAACATAAAAAATCCACCACAATAGATTACACACATCCACAACCTTGATCAGAAGATTGCAGACACCATCAGCTCACTGCTATCAACAATATGACACATTAAAGTACTACTACCTCAACTCACTTTCACACAATTTTTCTTCTCACACTTGTGGCATGTTTGATACATCAATTCATAACATTTTGACTTGTATTTATACCATCTTCAACCTTCGAAACTTTCTCCAAGGTCAGCTACACACACTTCATTTTACAAATTCAAATTAGGTCAGAAACTCAACATTCTCATGGTGAAAGAGAATGAGAGTGGACCAAACCAACACTTAACCAAGACCTAGAATAATGTCTTAGATCAATCACACACTTCCTTAATTAACACTTATCCTTCACATGACGTGTAGACACTAGGCCGGCCAAACCTAATGAAAACACAAATGAAATTTGAAATACACGCTTCTACAATAAGAAGATAACATGTGGACCACATAACACACTTCATCATACACTAGAACACATCTCAGATGCCTTCAAATTCATCTGCAACAAATTCAATGACCTACATACACAAAACACTCTCCATCAGTCCCTCGAGACTATAGAGACACACAGAACAATATTGAAACTCATATTCTGAAGCGCCAAACCATGAATTCCTTTGATAGGATATAGATAACATCATTACAAACCTTCTACCATATCTGCAAGACTAGAAACAAACCAACAGAGGACTGCAAAGCAAAATCATTCCTCTCAGTCCATAGACAAACAACTCTGCCAAATTGGTGAGCACACCAGTGAGCACAAATTTCACACTTTGTCAAACCAGAAGCTACAATCTAGGATATATCACCAAATGAAGCCCATAAACAACACTTCATATGCACACAAGCATAGGATCAACACAAAAGAAATGTGGAGCACAAACCAGAGCACATTATGAACACAAACAATTTTTTCTTCACTATTTCTCAAAAGCACTTGGCAACTCATTATATCATCACACCTGCAACATCATAAATATACCTCCATGTACTCACAACATCTCAATAGTATCTCAACTATACATGCACAGCCTACAATCACTTGATTCCTTTCTCTACAACATCATGTAATGTGTTGACATCAATGACAACATTAATGACAACACCACCATACACATTCATACTTGCAACACAATCAAGCACTTAATTACCTATCTAGAATAGAAGCCGAGGAAGACGTAGATGATCAACAAGAAGATCTAACTAGAGCATGCTTGTTTAGACTAAATATAGTACCAAAAGAGTTACATGATATTCCTATACTCTTCTCAATAGGAGAATTACCTATAGATCTCCCACTATAGGATAAATAATCTTTAGTGTGAAATTCCCTACCTTACACACTAATAGTGTTGGCATATGATGGTTGTGGACATGATTTTTGGCTTCCTATGTTGTCATTGATGGCAACTAAAGTATTTAGTTTGGTCCATAGTACTAGTTATGATTGTACCAGAAAAAGATCTATGTTTTTGTAGTTTACTGGCTAAACTAGACATCCGGTTAGTCTGTTGATTCAGTCACCTCACTCAATCATCATTTTTTTATGTGGATCTACAAGGAAGGTTTCCCAACATGCATCTTACTTTGCTCAAGAATTTTTGTGGCATTACTGCTATCACAACTCAAATTAAGAGGTTTGTTGGTATAACTCATTGTTTATTCTTCTCTTGTGGCCAACATGTTCAATATCATAGATTGCAGATGTATATGGAGTAAATGTTTTGTTATTTTATTATGTTTGAACCTTTGTTTGGGTCCCTACTATGAGTTTAGATGACTTATGTAGGTATGCACTAAATTGTGATTTATGATTTTTGGGCCGACACAAGGAAAGTGTGTATGGTATTTATGTGAAAATTCTCTATAGTAATGTGAGCCTACATCAAAAAATCATCAAGAAAGTTACTGTATGTGTTGCAAGAAGACTTCCGTTGAAGTGCAGAACAGAGCATGAAAAGAGTGTGATCAAAGATCAGATTGTGTGCTTCATTGGAACTGAACTCTGGCATTTGAAGATGTTGTCCCATCAGTTCAAATTTTTTAGCAACATTCTATCATATGTATTGTATTAGAACTGAACTATGAGTTTAGCTGACTTATGTAGGTATGCACTAAATTGTGATTTATGATTTTTGGGCTGACACAAGGAAAGCTATTACATTTTGCTTCAAGTTGACATATAGTGAAATTGATGATAGTGGATATATAAAGAAGATTGGTATTTCATCTTTGGTATGAAAGAATGTGAAAAATGTGTGTATGGAAAGTGTGTATGGTATTTATGTGAAAATTCTCTATAGTAATGTGAGCCTAGATCAAAAAATCATCAAGAAAGTTACTGTATGTGTTGCAAGAAAACTTCTGTTGAAGTGCAGAATAGAGCATGAAAAGAGTGTGATCAAAGATCAAATTGTGTGCTTCATTGGAACTGAACTCTGGCATTTGAAGATGTTGTCCCATCAGTTCAAATTTTTTAGCAACATTCTATCATATGTATTGTAGGCAGTGAGCCTCTATTTTGTTGAGCAGTGAGCTCTAGGAAGTGATCTTGAATGCAAGTGCATTCCCCTTTTATCTTTACTTTTAATAGAGTATAAACTTTGTGGATTAATCTCCACCATGGTTTTTCCCCTAATAGGGTTTCCACATAAAAATATCTAGTGTTATGGTGTTCATTACTGTGTGTGCATGTTCTTATCTGTCTTATGCTGCTAATATTGCACAAAGTTCTTACATTGTTGTAGATGGTTTTTAAATTTAATATGAATAGTAAAATTTGTTGAACACCGATTCACCCGCCCCCTCTTAGTATTCCCTACATCCAACAATTGGTATTAGAGCAAGGTTCCTCTTCTAAAGCTTAATAACTTGAGGTGGATCTAGTGATTACAATGGATGCTAGTGGTCTTCAACAATAGCTAATGGTTGCACTTGATGATCTTGATCAATCCAAAGCAAAAGCCATGGAACTCAAAGAAAGTCTTGCAAATGCTAAAAAAATCATTCAATCACTAAAAAATAAGGTAAGTGATTCAAGAGAAAAGAGGAAGGAACTATGTGATCAACTGAAGCAAAAAGAAAATAAAAGCTCATATGATGTGCATTTAAATCAAACCCTAAAAGAGATAACAAGAGAATGTGAGAAGTTGGCTAAGGATAATGCAACCCTAAAACTTGAAATGGAATCAGTGGGGATGAGGTTTACCATAGAAATTGAGCAAGGAAAGAAGAATGAGGAAAATATAGCCAAGTCCTAGAAGGATAAAACAGAGGAATGCATTAGAATTAACAGTGGATTCATTTAGCTAGAAATGGAACTACTACAATCTAGAAGTAATGAGAAAGAGCTTGAGAGACGGTTAGTAATTCTTACAAATGAGCTGGCTATTGAAAATGAATTCAAAGAAAAATTTAAGATGAGCTCCACCAAGCTTGAAGAAATAACTATAAGTCAGAAAAACATAAGTGATAAATGGGGTCTTAGATATGAAGAAGGAGAATGTTCTAGATCTAATCAGAAGAATCTTGAGAAGAAGAACAGAGGAAGAAGATATCTAGTAAGGAAACCTAATGCTCAAATATTTAATGGATATTGCTTTGCTTGTAATAAATTTGGACACATGGCTTCTTAGTGTAGAAACATAAGTCCTAGCATTTTATCATTTCCTGTTCAATGTTTTCAATGCAAGAAGTTTGGTCATAAAGCATTAGAATGTAGAAGAATAACTGTTAATATAAGTAACAGTAGATGCTATGTCTATGGAAGATTTGGGCATATTGCTAATCAATGCAGGGCAAGTGGAAATCAATGGAGAGGTTGGTATAGACAGAGAGGTCTGGTATGCTTTAATTGTAACAATCCTGGTCATACAATGAAATTCTGACAAAACAAAAATATGAATAAAAGAAGTTTGGATTATCAAAGAAAGATTTCACAGAAAGAAAACAAAGGTAAGACAAAAGCTTATGTGGAAGATATAAAAGATCAGATGAAAAAGACATGGGTGACAAAAACCGAATCCGATGATGGGAATGAGCCTGCACCAAAAGCCTCCACTAGTAGCCCTTCCGGTAAGTGATGTCAGGCCAATGGTCTAGGGGAAGTTTTTCATGAAAAATCTCTTATACCCCCTGTGTATTGCAAGTGTCAGATTGGTATATGTTTT